>PISX010011175.1:0-66655 GCA_004024625.1 Mellivora capensis
TCATATGGTTTCACTTATTTGTGGAGCATAACAAATAACACGGAGGACATGGGGAGATGGAGAGGAGAAGGGAGTTGAGGGAAATTGGGGGGGAGATGAACCATGAGAGACTATGGACTCTGAAAAACAACCTGAGGGTTTTGAAGGGGTGGGGGGTGGGAGGTTGGGGGAGCCTGGTGGTGGGTATTGTGGAGGGCACTCATTGCATTGAGCACTGTGTGTGGTGTAAAACTATGAACTCTGTTATGCTGAAAAGAAATAAAATATATATATATATATATATATTTATACACTAGTAAAAAAAAAAAAAGGTTTTTATCTTGTTATGCTGTTCCTTCCCTGGTCCTTTAGCTAGGGATTAGGCTTTGTTGGGGCCTCTAGGTTGCCTGGCTCCAAGTCTAGGCTACATGAAGCAATAAACAACAACAACCCCTTCCCCCCATCCCCAAAGCCAAAAGCCAAGCCAGACAAAAAAGCAAAACAAACCACAGAAAACCACCTTGCTGTTCTTAGGGTCCTGGGGTCCCTAGGAATTCTGCATTCTTCCATCTTTTAGAGGATTTTGCATTGTTTTACATATAATATTCAGGGATTTTAGTTGTATTTAGTGAGTGGAATAGGGAAAAGTCTATCTATTCTAGCTTCCCACCAGCAGAAGTCTGTGATATATTTTTAAAATATATCATGACCTCCAGGTTCTGGGGTGGAGCCCCATAGTGGGCTCCCAGCTCAGTGGGGAGTCTGCTTCTCCCTTTCTCTTTGCCTCTTCCTCTGCTTGTACTTGTCTGCCCTCTCTCTCTCAAATGAATAAATAAAATCTTAACAACAACAATAATAACAAATAAAGTGTATACACTAATATTAGGAGCAATATGTATGGTATGTGCCTATTTATTGTAGAGAAAAAAAACCTAAATAAAATTCCCATATTACATATGGGAAATATAGTGTATAAAGATATATACTGTGTAAATGAAGCATAAATATAAAATTATTACAAAATTGCATTCTTGAAGTGCAGAGAGGATAAAGTTGACATACTTTTATTTTCTACTTTTAAATTTCTGTATTAGTATTTTTGTTCTTATAAGCTACTTTTCTTTATTCCTTCATTCTTTGCTTTTTTCCAAATTAATTAAATCTTGAACAACTTTATACCTAGGAAGACTTTATGCTTTAGTTGTAAAAATCTTAGTTTGTAGGCATGTTGTTCTGATTGTCTTCCCCCTCTATAGAAAAACACTTTCAATCAGTTACATAGTCCTCCCTACCGACTTGCTCTCATAGATTGAAGGGCTTCAATTTTGTCTAGTCTTTCACACTCTTCAATCATAACACCCAGTTTCAATTTCACCTATTTTCGCAGCAGCTTGAAAGATTTTTCAAATGATGTCCTTAAAAATCAGAGCAATTTGGTATTTTTCTTAGAAGGTTTATCAATAGTGCATAACTGTACGTCTACAGACAAGACACATAGTTTTTTCAAATGTTCTTTCCACTTGAAAATTAATATCATTCTTAAAGTTTATTCTTGACCACTGTTGAGTAGTGAGATTGTAACTGACAATTGGCTGGATCTGATCTTGACAGCCAGCTGTGATATTAGCTCCCTGTGATATCCAGCTTCCTTCTGGATATTAGTTTAATTGTCAATTGGCTAAGAAATATGTTAGTTTCTCATATATTTAACATGACCTTAATTTGTTCATTGGTCTCAGTGGCACTGTTTCCTAGGACTCAGAGTTCTGTAGACCCCTGGAACCCACTGATTTTGAAACAACTTTTGTTTTCAGATTTATTTCAATTCGTTTGTTTAGACCATCATTAATGTAGAAATTACTGGATATGTATTTGCAAAAAAAATTAAACTATTTTTAAAAACAGGAAAATTAAAAAGGAAATTGCTCAAGAGTTTGTAATGAGAGATCAGTGATTTTGTTGCAACAGACATTTAAAATTATCCAGTACATCCATAATCCCATTTTTAAGACGGTGTCTAAGGATACACAAGTGAAGCTGATAAGGGATCTGTTGATCCATACTTGAAGACCAAGTGAGAATCTTAGCCATTACCTGCAGTGTTCCCTAGAGTCCAGGGTACATGTTCACTGATGTGAGCTTGAGGAGATGCCCACAAAACAGAATGCTGTCAGATCATCCTCTGAAGCCTTGTTTGGGTCTAATGATACACAGCAACCTTGCTTAGTGCCTAAGTGAATGTAAATGGAATAATACTAGGTGATCCTGTCTACAACACACACACACACACACACACACACACACACACACACACAGAGCCCATTTTGGAATCAACCCAGTCTAGTTTATTCCATCAGTGGAGAGGGTGGTTATTTTCCGTTGGAAGAAGTTTACTAGCAGTTTGGGTAGCTTGCGGTTGGCTTTGCCAGTTGCTACTGTTTATTCTTTTTACAAGATCCCTTTTTTTTTTTAGGATTGTATTTATATATTTGGCAGAGAGAGAGAGCAAGAGAGCACAAGCAGAGAGAGTAGTAGAGGGAGGGAGAGGAGCCTGATGTGGGATCCTAAGATCATGACCTGAGCCAAAGGCAGACCTTAACCATCTGAGCCACCCAGGCGCCCCTTCCTACAAGACCCTTAACAGACCAAGCAACCAGTTGCCTTCATTCATTTACTTTCTTGCTGTGGCAAAATGGTATCATTAAACAAACAAACAAAAAACTTATCTTTCTCTTTTCAGCATCTGTTTATTCTTCTGGGCTCTTCTTATTTCCAGTCTCTTCCATGAGCTTCTGCCTCTAACTGCACAGTTTTCCCTGGTAATGAAACCACTTGACCCAAGGTGCTGATGGACAGACATCCACACTTGCAGAGCTTCAGACAGCAACCAGAACACCAACAAGCTGTAGATCTGTTCCACTTGCACATCTGTGTCTGTGTAGTTGGACTAAACAATGGTTCTGTGGTTTTATTCAGAAAATAAAGACATTTCCATTTTGAAAAAAAAATAACTTGAAACAGAAGAATCCTATCTTTTTTTTTTTTTTTGGAAGAATCCTATCTTTTAAAGAATTATTTACCTCTTGACATGAGTTTGGAAATAACCCAGTTTCTTTTCTATACCTATAAAATTAATATGATCTATTTTCTTTAAACTACTCTTACTTACCATATGATATACATGAATTTTTTTTCATATTACAACAGGCTTGAATCCCCAATTTGATTTATTAGTGTCCATTTCTGGTAGGTTATTTAAATTTTCATATACAAAACTGATCAATTCATTTCTCATTTTGTGGAAACGTTATCGGCTTTAGGGATTGAAGTGTTCATTACCTTGTAGAGTTATCTTGGATAAACTTCCTCCTGATCCGTGCCTTGGCATAGATGATAGTATGAGATCTTTAAAGAATTATTTGGAAAATCCCTCTCACAATAGTAACCTTCACTGCTGTGGATAATCTTTAACAATTTTCTCTGTTTCCTCTTTTACTCTCTTTAGGCTTTCTACTACTTCTTGTGTTCTGTGTTAATTTTGGTGATTGTTGTACTTTTATTGTAGTACTTGTTAGTCTATTTTATAGGAAAAAGGTCTTTCAGTGACATTTTATCACAAAATTGTGATAGTAATTCATTATAATTTAATCATCCTATCTACCATGATACTTTTCTAATATTGATCTTATTTTAATAAACTCATTTTTCTATTTTTAAGACTTTAAGCAACCGTTTTTGAATTTACTCATCAGTTTTACTTCTGTATTTTTTCTGCATTTCCATGTATTATTTCATTCCTTCATATTTTCTTGGGGTTGCTTTTTTCTCACCTTCTGAAATCTTTGCTAATTTGCATTTCAGAAAATGAGGTTTCAGTGAACATCCTCCATTTTGGGAAAAATAATTTCATATCTTTGTTTTAAAAATGTTCCTTCCATCTGGGAAACTTGGATTTAATTAAGAGAAGATTGAATAAATACGATGTGGCCAGGCCTGCCAGGCTCTGTTCCTCCCTGCCTCAGAATGCCGGAGATTCCAGTTTATACCCTGACTGGTCATCATAACATGGTTACAGTGTGACCACACGTGGCAAGACTTTACTCTAAAAAGGTAGCATACCTGACCAGCCACCACTGTAGTACCTCTTGATAAGGAAACTGGAATGATAACAACAAAAAAAGAGCTCTTTAGTTCTCCCATCCTGACACCCTTGAATATCCTTTGTTTCAATGTATCTTTGAGCTAATTACTAGTCATGAGTTTATGCCACAGGGTGGTCATTTTCACCAACTTTCAAGCCCAGACCCCCTGCAAGAATTTTTCAAACGTGTTCTTCAGGGAACAGTGTTAAAGTATAATTTTCAGGAATGAAAAATCATGACTCTCAGGCAAATATAAAATGAGCATATGTCAGGGATTTTAACTCATTAATTAATGAGGGAACCAGTAAATGTGACTGGTTCAAAAGCATTTAAGAAGCCAAAGTGTTAATAGGCAGTTGAACAAAGAAATGTTAAGACACCATTGCTAAGTTGGATATAAACTGTTTAATGTCTAATAGACCATCAGTTTGTGAGGGTAATCTGGTTGACAAATTATCTGCATCACTACTGAACAAAAGTACATATGTTAACAAGTAACTTCATTAAGGTTGTAACGTTTAAGTTGTCTTAAACAATGAGATGAACTAAGTATATTCTCCTAAACAATCCTTTGGTCTTTGCCCCTGTGTGATATTGGAAGGATGTGAGACCCACATTTTTATTTTCAAGTTTTAGATATTTTTTTTCTGATGATGGAAAGCTTCCTAAACAGTGGTGAGGACGTCATGGTAAAGCCTTCAATGATTAAACCTTACCAGTTCTAGTGCTAGTGCTAGAAAGATGATTGCTGGTAAGAGCATGTTTCCTTTGAAAGTCAAAAATTATTTCAACCCATTTGGTGATAAATATTCTTTTCCAATTTTTAACAAGTCATGTGGAAAATTATTTAGGCGACCGAGCAAGGAAGATTCTGAGCAGAAATAGGTTAATTAGTTTTTATTGGAGCAAAAGGAGAGTTTTGATGCCACCATGGCCTGAGGACTTACAGATATGCTAAGGTGAACCAGACAAGGATTGTGTGTGTATAAGCCTTAGAATAGTTCTCAATGCCCATGCAACTATAACCTGAGGGAGGAGGTTCATTAAAACACAGATTCTGGTCCCTCTTCCCAGCTGTTGTTCTTAACACCTGGGGCCCCAGACCACCAGAATCAGCTTCCCCTGGGAACTTTTTAGAAAGGCAAATTCTCAGGCCATACTTTATGTAGAAACTTTGGGGTAGGGGCCCAGTATATTTTCTAGCCCTCGGGATGATTCTGATGCATGCTCAAGATTGAGAACTTCTCTGCTAGAGTAAGCCATGAGACTGAGACCACTTCATAATGAGAACAAAGATCGCGGAGAGGTGTGGTAATGCCAGGCAGTGTTCTAAGCACTTTAAAGGTTCTACATCAGTAAACTCCTAACAGACCTATTGAGAAGATGCTGTCATCCTCTGCATTGACAGGTAAGAAAAGTGGGTCAGGGAGAGACAAAGTCATCAGTCCAGAAATACATATGGAGAAATGGTGGAGCCAGGATCTGCTCCTGGTTTTCTTTCCCCCCACCCTCTTCAGATTTGTTTCAGTACATTTAAATAGAATTATTTTTTGCATCTGTCTTAATGTCACTCTAATACCATCTATGCCGCATTTCTTGGTGACTACACCATCCACATATAGGACCTTTATAGTATATTCAGCATACGGTTCTCTAAGGTGATCTTACTGATATCTTCTCTTTCGGCTCTCATCAGTCACTCACTCCCATGGTGATTCTCTAGAATTTAGTATTACCGGTAAGCGTATCCTCTTTGCAATCTCTGTACTAAGTGTCCTGTATCATGACCACCACTTTCTACTTTTCTAGCTCACTCCTATAGTGACCTTCCAAAATTTGACCACCGAGGAGCCTCTAGTCTTGTTACCCTATTGACTTTTCACTGTTAGTACCCACATTGAGCCCTAAGTCCATCCTTACTGAGCTGAGAGCTCAGCCTCCATCATATTAATCACCTTTTCCCCTACATCTCAGCTTTCTGGTCTTACTTTCCCTCCATTATATTCACCTCATTGAACCCAACCTTTGTTCAATCTAATCTATAACCCTCTCCTTAAGTACACACATGCTGCTGAAGCTGTGTGGAGACTGACCCTGACAACTGGACTTTTTGTTAATAGCATGACCTCTAACCTTGACCTCAGTGCTGTCCAGCAGCCACGCCTCATTTTCTTAGCCCAACGCTCACCAAACTTATCTGCACACTGATGTCAACTATGCAGCTTCAGAAAACATTCCTGCCCATGCCCCACTCCCAACGGTTGTGGTTTAATTGGTCGGGGATGTGGTCTGGGCGGAATTTTTGAAAAGATACCTGTGATCTTATCCATTTACACTCCAGCTGTCCTAGATGACTTTTTCAGTTTCTTTCCTCCAAGCTCAGACTCCTCCTTAATTATCCTCCCTCTCTGCTTGCTTCATTTTTCACTGAGAAAATAGAAACCAATAGAAGAGAATTTCTATATCCTGCAGTTGTGTCTGTACAAACGTATAGTTATCTGGGCCCGTTTATTCTGCGCGCCCAGCTGGTATCATGGAGGCACTGCTCAGGTCCGTAAGGCCGGCCTGCCTTTTAGGCACTAGATTCCATCAGCTCTTCCTGACTCAAAAGCATCACTTCAGGAAAATACTGGTTGTCTATTCCTTCTTGAAATTAAAGACAAAGATTTTTATTGTTCTTGTTGACTATGCTTCTCCAATGTTACAAACAGAGCTTTGCAATAGTCAATATTCAGGCAATATTTGTTGAATGGACACAACTTTATCGTTATTTGGTGTACTGGTTATTTGTTGTTTGTTCCTAAATCCACCTGTGACACCCCCCCCCTTATCTAAGCACAAGGAGGCTGGTTTCTAAAAGCTGTTTTTCCTCGGTTTCCTGGCCCACTGGCTTCCTGCTGGGCTCAGTTTAAAGTTAGGGGATCTGAGAGCATGTCTTTCTAGCTGTGGTCTGTAGTAGCTACGTCTTTTTCTGATCCCTTCCCCGGCCAGGCATGCTTCCTCCTCCACTGCTTCCTTTCTCACTGGGATCTGGTAATGTGATTTTCTCCTTCTCTGCTTCAGTTTCGGGGGTGGCCATGCACCCTCACTGGGACTTGTCCCAAGGGCGTCAACATCCTTGTTGGCTCCTTTATTGCTGCTCATGCCTCCAGCACTAATGCCTTCATTAAGTTCGCTTTGTATGACCATCTGGAGAGAAGTCTCTATCAGGACCTCTGGTGCTTTAATCAGTTATGCTTTTATTTTAAATTATCAGTGCCAACCTTGCATGAATCTTGAGGGATTTTGCTGAGTGAAAAGGGCCGACCCCTAAAGGTTACACGCTGTAGGATTCCATTTATATAACAGTCTTAAAATGACACAATTATGAAAATGGAGAACAGATTAGTGATTGCCAGGAGTTAGGGATGGTGCTGTGTATATGGCAAGGGAAGTGACATGGAGCTGGGTGTGGCTATTAAAGGGCAGCAAAAAGGATCCTTGTGGGGATGGCAGTGTTCTGGATCTTGCCTATATCGATGCCAATATCCTACTAATGAGAGTGTATTCAAGTTCTGCAAGATGCTACCAGCTGGGGAAGGCTGGGTAAAAAGTGCGTAAGATCTCTGCATTATTTCTGACAAATGTATGTGAATCCACAATCATCTTAAAAGTTTAATTAAAAGGCATGTATAGGCACATGGAGAAGATTCATTTTTTAAAAAGTATTTTTGTTTATTTTTGAGGTGGGGGGAGAGTGAGGATGAGCAGTGGGGAGGGGCATAGAGAGAGAAGCAGGCTCCCCAGTGATCAGGGAGTCTGGTGTGGGACTTGATCCCAGGACCCTGGGATCATGACCTGAGATGAAGGCAGACACTGAACTGACTGAGCCACCCAGGCGCCCAAGATTAGGTTTTTAAAATTTGTTTGCTTTACCTGCAATATACATGAAAAGCTTTACTATTGACATCGTGAAGCCATCCATGATGGAACAATCATTGTTTCCCTGTGATCAGGTCTCCTTACTAGCCCTCATCGGCACAAGCAATGTAGGAAGCTCCAAAGTGCTCACCCAGACCATCCTGAATCCTGGATAACAAAGGCATTGTTATCTTTTGGTTAACTTCGAAGTACCATCTACTGAACAAAGTATTTCACATATTAATAAATGTGATTTACTGGGGCACCTGGGTGGCTCAGTAGTTAAGCGTCTGCCTTCGGCTCAGGTCATGATCCCAGGGTACTGGGATAGAGCCCCTCAACGGGCGTCCTGCTCAGCAGGAAGCTTGCTTCTCATTCTCCCTCTCCCCCTCCTTCTGTTTCCTCTCTTGCTGTCTTTCTCTTTGTCAAATAAATAAATAAAATCTTTTAAAAAACATATATGTGATTGACTTAGCCCTTGAAATGTTTCTTTAAGGTAAATCTAATAATTCCCATTGTTTTATTGTGGTGAATTACACACAACACAAAATTTACTGTTTTAAGCACTTTTTTAAAAATTTATTTATTTATTTGTCAGAGAGAGAGAGAGAGAGCACAGGCAGACAGAGGCAGAGGGAGAAGCAGGCTCCCTGCTGAGCAAGGAGCCCGATGTGGGACTCAATCCCAGGACGCTGGGATCATGACCAAAGCTGAAGGCAGCCGCTTAACCAACTGAGCCACCCAGGCATCCCTATTTTAAGCACTTTTAAGTGCATGGTTCAGTGGCATTGAGTACACTCATGTTGATGTATAGCCATCAGTACTGTCTTCATCCAGAACTTTTTCATCTTCCCAAACTAAAAGTCCCCTTCCCTCCCAGTCCTTGGCAACCATCATTCAATGTCTATAAGAATTTGACTACCTAGTTACCTCATGGAAGTGGAATCACACAGTATAAGGGTCTGGCTTATTTCACTTAGCATAATGTTGTCGACCAAGAAAGAACTTAAAATTTAAGCAAATAGACATTTCTTTGGGCAATAAGAATTGCAACATGGGAGACACAGATTCAGGTAGAAAACTGAATTGGGATCTAAGGAAGACAAAGAGGGGAAGAGTTACAAAGGTGAAAGGTATGAGTGTAGTTCTCATTCAGGTCCTCCATGCAAAACAGGGATTGAAACCAAGTTCACTACCATTGGTTGTGGTAATATGCAAACACAGGGTTGCAACTTGTTAAGATGCATTGACCTCTTTCTAATTGAAGTGATGAATGTGGAAGATTCAGTTATCATGATGAGAAAGTTAAGTCCTAGCTGAGGACTTGCAGCTGGCTGAAAGTTTTAAACAAAACAAAACATGGTTTCCCTAAGGAAGACATGCATAAATTTCCCCTCCCTCATTGCCTCCTGACCTTATTTGAAAAACAGACTCTCTTACCTAGGCTTGCTTACTCCATTTTGAAATATCCTTTTACAATGTCTTCAAGGTCCATTTATGTTGTGGTGTATATCAGAATCTCCTCCCTTTTTAAGGCCAAATAATAATTCACTGTGTGCGTGTGTGTGTGTGTAGATACACGTCACATTTTATTTACCCATCTGTTGGTGGACATTGTAGTTGCTTCCACATTTTAACTATTGTGAATAATGTTGCTACAGATATGGGTGTAATGAATATCTGAGTCCTTCCATTCAGTTCTTCTGTGTGTATAGTCAGAGGTGGAATTATTGGATCACATGGTGATTTTATGTTTAATTTTTTGATGAACAGCCATACTGCTTTCCACAGCGACTGCACCATTAGTCCTTCTATTTTTTAAACAAGGAAGATAAGGCTCAGAGAGGTTAAATGACTTGCAAAGTTTTATCTACTTGGAAGATCATAAAACCAGGGCTCTCATTTCTGCCTCTTTTGCTCCAAGGCCCCCCTATAGCATACTTAGAAGTTACCCTGGCAAATAGTCAAGACAAAGGGCCATTCTTTTTTGTTCAATCAGCTTTAAAAATAAAAACTAGTCGCCCTACTTCTATGTGGACATCTACTTATGTATACATTTCCACAGCTTCTTCACTTTGAGCCTCTCTTCCCAGGCAAAGACTGGGTGCTTTTCTTGAGGATACAAAGAAGCCCAGCTGTTTAAATATTTATATAACAGTATTGCAAAATGTATGCCTAGCCAGGAAGCCTTTTTTGCATGTAGACATAATTAAACAGGCAGATGAGCCCATGAAATATTTAAGGCTCCTGTGTAAAGTCTTTAAGGAATCCTTTTTTTTTTTTTTTTTTTTTTTGTCAGAGAGAGCGAGAGAGCGAGCACAGGCAGACAGACTGGCAGGCAGAGGCAGATGGAGAAGCAGGCTCCCTGCCGAGCAAGAAGCCCAATGTGGGACTCGATCCCAGGATGCTGGAATCATGACCTGAGCCGAAGGCAGCCGCTTAACCTACTGAGCCACCCAGGCGTCCCTAAGGAATCCTTTCTAAACCAATAGGATGTTAGGACAAGCTCCATCCCCTGTGTAAGAAAGATCTGGAAGAATCTGAATGTTCATAGAAAGAGCTGCTAGGGCCACACTGGCGTGAATTTGAGTACACATGGAGACCCAGGGGAATAACCCCCAGAGAGTTGGCCTCTCCTTAGGCTAGCAAAGAAATATCCAGCCTCTGCATCCCAGAGGCCTGGGCTCATTTAGATTGTAAACAGCACGTTGCATGGGTTCTGGGGAAAGAGTTGAATGAAATCATACTTAAAATTTAGTTTAACAAGATCCCACTATTACGGCCTTTTTTGGTCAAATGCTTCTGGTGCCATCGGGTCTCTCCTGGATGGTAATGGGGTCATATTAAGATTAATGACGTACTCACTTTTTGTTAAATGCTTTGCTATAGACTGGTTACTTGCATTCAATTTAAAAATAGATGATAAAAATTGCTTTAATAAAAACAAAGCCCAGGATGCAGTAAAAATAACAACAAAAAGGGTCTGAATAATAATGATTACTGTTATTGAACTCTGAAAAACGTGCCCGGTACTACGGTAACTTCTTTTATGTAAGTTTCCATCTAGGTCCTCACCATGACATGGCAACCATTTTTATCCCAGTTTTTCCCTGAGAAAATTGAGGCTCAAAATCACATAGAAAGTACTTGAATTTTATCTGAGACCTGTAGTCCTAGAAAACAGCAACAATTAAGAAATCTCCCTGCTCTTTTTGTGTTCTGGTGAGTGGTTTACTGCAAAGTGGTTTACTGCCTTGTGACTTAGCTAAGACTCTCAGCTGTCCTTCCTGTTTACCTATGACAAGGCCAGATGTGGACGCCCAGATGCCCATCCTTTATCCTATAAATGATTAGCTAGCTGAATTGTTTATACTCACTGGACAGTATTGGCCTGCTATTGTGACTCGAACAAACTTAGTTAACGTTCCTGCCCCATCACACCCTTGAAGTTTGACCTGCCTTCAAACTGAGCCAGCATGTAGCCTCTCCTTAATGACCCCTCCCATGAATGGATTCTCTTGGTAAAATGCTCTGATCATTTCTCAGATCATGCCACCTGCCACCTCCATTCACATATCTCACTTCTCCACACTCAGTGCTTCCTGTCCCACTTGACTCCTCCTTGTATAAGAAAAGCCCTTTCCTGCTTGAGGTGGGAGATATTTGCAGATCTCATGGTGGGAGCCTTCTCCCTATTGAATAGTCCCTCTCCATTATTGCAGTAGTCCCTCCTGCAAAAATCCTTTGGAATAAAATCTATGTTTACCTAAGCCCAAATTTTATTTCATGAAAGTGGCATAATTAAAAGTTTGTCTGAATCAAAATATCAACATAACAATGCATAGTAATTAAACCTCTGGAGAGCCTACATAAAGAGCTTTCATCCCCAAAATCCAATTCTTCCAGAATTCTCTGTGAATATATCTATCACATTTGGTTTGCTTTCTCTCTCCTCCTTTGCAATGTGAGCTCCTCAATGCCAGGTCCTTGGCTTTGAATCTACAGCAAGAGGAAATCATCTGCTAAAATATCTGTATTCTGAAAGAACATTTAGTAAATGTTAGAGACACATGACTATAGAGTATGCTTTATACTGTCTTGGCTCAGGGGACCCCTCCCTGCATCCAAGTATATGTGTAAGGAGTGCCCTTTTCCCTTTCATTGTCCAGCTACATGTCCAGAGCCCCACATCTTTCTCTTCAACATATTTAGGGATATCTTAGGGAAATACTCCACCTGGGGTTAATCATCCTGGAAGGCATTTTTTGTTAAATGATGAGAAGTTTTTTTAATTTAACTTTTTGTTAAATGATGAGAATTTCTTTCTTTGGTTCTTAGGTCCATATTCCTATCATAAGACCTAGACCCCAAGTGGTTAGTGTTCAGTTGCTCTCATGATGTTAAGTCAGCACTCAGAAGTACTCTTTGGATACTGGTTAATTAGACCACAGCTAGTTGATAGAATGAGGTTCAGAATTATGCCAATATGGTGCTGTTGCTGCCAGCAATTCTAGGAGACCATTGTCAGTGCCAGATCAGGAATCTTTCTCTCAAAGTCAGAATGCAGACTCCCCTGCCTGCCTCTGGCTGGAGAACTGCTCATCTGAAGGCTTCATCCCCATATTGGCTCCAGTGCTCAATGGTACAACACCACTGACCAGAGAGACCAGAGAGTGGACGACAGAAGCCTGAGGATGGACAGAAAAGCCATGAGTGTAGAGGGTCATCAGGCTGAAGATGAGGAAAAGTGTGTGGTCTTTGGCAGGGGGTGTAACATAACACCCAACAACCTGAGAAGGCTTAGATTCACCTG
The DNA here is from genome assembly GCA_004024625.1 of Mellivora capensis. Taxonomy (NCBI): domain Eukaryota; kingdom Metazoa; phylum Chordata; class Mammalia; order Carnivora; family Mustelidae; genus Mellivora; species Mellivora capensis. The sequence continues at coordinate 12,835 of PISX010011175.1, forward strand.
AGCCTGGTCATCAGATAGTCAAGGGGTCAGTGAGGCTCTTGAGGGCAGCAGGGGACAAGTGACCTTTTTGGTCTGCCTTGTGCCCTGGGCATGTGTAAACCTCATCTTACCCCCAAAAAACCTTGGGAAGGGGTGGGGTAGGGGGAATACATTTCAAAGAGCAGAGAAAGACCCAATAGGGAATTAGGAAATTTTAACTTAGTTTATCAAAAAGAAAATGTTCTGAACTGTAAAGGAACTGAAACAACTTTAATCACATCCCAAATCCCACTTTTTATTAGCTGCCGTGAGATCTTCAGCACAAGAAAATAATGTAGCTCACAGTGTAGTGTACACATCTGTGTGGCTTTCCAGAGATCTGATGTCACCATGACTGTCTCTGGTTAGTATCAGACATGAGAAAGCACTTAGCGGGAGCTTATGTCTTGAAGAAGTGAGCAGAGTTAGAGAGTCAGTGAAGCAAGGGAGAGAGGAAAGATCATTCCAGGTGGGTAGAGAGTAAGCATAAGGTCCCTGGGGAGGAGGGCACAGGGCAGAGGTAAGGAGAGGGAAGAAGGCCAGTGTGTTCCAGAGGGAGAACAGGCAGTGCCAGGTGTGTGTACCTCTGAGTGTGCAGGGTGGAGATGAGAGGACGGAAGGGTGTGGTAAGGTCAGAGCTCCTGGCAGAGAGCTGTTGTCCATGGTCAGACATTTGAATTTTCTTAAAAAGAATGAACAAGTAGATCTCATGTACATTTAAATAGAGACAATTTCTAATTTTCCAGCTGATTTGATACTTCAGTTTGCTTTTCCTGGACATGTCCATTGCTTTTTAATGTGACATTCATGCTGAACTGAGGAAACTCATGATGTGTCTTGAGAGTATCTCCAAAGTTAGGATGTGAACGACAGTCACTGCACCTACTTACTGCCCCTTAGGAGCTGAAATAGATCTTACAGGGGCAAGGAGTGTGCAGAGAGTGGACGAAGTCACTTTCCTTCTTTCCCCTTGTCGATCTGCAAGTGTGATTAAGTGTGGCTAAATTTTTTTTTTTTCTCATCTGCTGTCGTACATTGACCCTCACAAATTTCTGGATTCTGGACACTGGTGATTTCCTAATATCCTATCATCTCTTGTGTCTGCTACCAACTACTTCTGATATGTTAATTTCTGGCCCACAAGTACTTCCTGGCAAGGTTTATCCATGCCCTCAGGCCTCCAGCCTTGGCCCTCCTTCCCCACCTTCCTTCACCAGCTTCCTGTGCATTTCAGGGAGTAGGAGCCCCAAAGCTTTACAAGGAGCATCTCAATATGACAAAGGGGGGTGAAAACTAATTATAGAATCGTGCATGGGGATTCACAATGTCACACTAGGGCCCTGGCTTCCTATCTAGAATTACATGTTGGATCCAGTAATGTTAAGGAAAAGTTAGTCAAGGGTCCACTCTCTCTGCCTTCCCCACTTCCTCACACATGCATTTACATGCACACACGTATACTCATTGCGGACACGTTGGTAGAATGATTGGTCTCAAGAGGATTATAATGGTTAAAACCCTAGTCTCTAGGAATGGCCCTGCCATCGTGGTCCTCATAGTCTGTACATCTTACCAACATTGGCAATCAGTCACACTGGATACCAAATGGGGAAAGAGAGATTCAGGGAGATCAGCTTGATAGGAGGGAGCTGAGCGATAGAAGGCAAAGGGCCAGCTTCCTGTCTGTATTGAGCATGTCACAAATGCATGCCAGAAAGTCCAGCCACAGGGAGAGAGAAGGTAAACTGAAGGACAAGTCTGGAGACACTACAGAGGAAGACAGGGAGCCAAAGGTAACCATGAAACAAGCAGCTAAGCTGAGGTCTTGGAAGGACCTGGGTGAGGTATAAGGGACCGAAGCACCACCCAGGAGGTCTTGGAGAACCAGGCATTCGCTTGGGGGGGGGGGGGGGTTTAGGGCACAGCTGATAGCTGCTCTGGAAGAGAAGAGGCGTTGATGGGTCTCATAAAGGCAAACAAGAGGGTTCACAGATGGTTTTGGGTCTGAACCAAGTTTAATTTCTCCCCGCCCCTTGCTTTTCTCTATGGGGAGTCTCGAAGCACAAAGCATTCCACTAACAGTACACATTCAGTTTTCAGCCTTGTGTGCTCAGTGGGACCTCCACAGCTTTCAAAATTGCAAAGCATTGAGAATACCCCCAAGCTTCATGGTCTGCACTCTAATTCCAGGATGAATGTGAGAACAGCTGATAGCGTGCCGCAGCAGTTCCACCTGGAAGGAGGGATTTTAACCCGTTGGAATGCAATGATACAATTCTCCATCCATTTTTCAAGTTCCCAGCCAGTTCCGTTTCAGAGCAAGAAGAGCAATAATAAATAGTGAGCCTAAACAGGTTTACCCAGAGATCTTAATAAGTAAAAGTTGGCTGCTTCAAAACCTACCGGTATAGCTCTGGAGTTCGTTATGACAGACCGTTTGTTTTCGTAAACTATAAGATGTGCATCAGGGACTTGAGACCACTGAAACCAGCAGGCAGATTTATATGGATTCAAACCCCAACCCTACCACTGGGGAGTCGTGTGACTTTGGAAAAATCATTTATTTGTTCCTCCGAGCATTAATTGGTAAAGGAGGCACAATAATGATACTCCTATCTTCGAAGGCTCTGCAAAGGACAGCCCATGCCCTGGGTGAGGGACAAGTCCTTCCTACAGAGAAAGCTCACTCAAAGAATCTGTCCCCCTGAAGGTCTTTCCAGTCAGAAATGGGATTTGAGTGGGTAGGCTCTAAGCATAAAGTGGATGTCAGGGTTGGAATGTTCTCTTGGCCATGTGAGAAAGGGTGCCGGGGGAAAAGCTCACGTGTTAGTTGGGGCTCTGAGTATGGCAGTGGAGCTGGAACTCTGAAGGAAGGAACAAAAGAAGTACAGATGATTTGGGGGATAAGAGTTTGCATCTTAGGAGGTAGATGTGATCCTGCAGGGCCTGTGAGCCTTGGGTAGGAGGAAGCAGAGATAAGGCCAAGGAAGTTTTATATGATGAGCCAGAGTCTTGGGGCACTTTATTCTTATTGATCGCTGTTCAAATTCAAGAAAGTCCTTTGAAAATACCAGGCCATCTGCTCTATGCTAAGAGTTTCCTCAGTGAGATTGGACTGGGAGAAACCAGCTGCCAAGGTGTGTGGGAGGGAGACTAAGGTAAGGGACAAGAGAAGAAATCAGGAAGAAGCTGTAGAGCCATCTGCTCCGAGACCAAAGTGGGCTAAAAGATACATAGGAGAGGCAAAACCCTTCTACTTACTTCTACTTACTACTTACTACTCCTTCTCCTTGTGTGACTTGGCTATCAATGCAATAGAGATAAGGATTCTGCCGTCTCTCATAGGAAGCCATGTGACCTGGATTGGGACAGAAAGACACAGCCAGAACTGTGCCGTGGGCTCTGCCTCCGAGGCAGTAGCTCCCTGCATAGTGGAATGGACGGGTGATTGCAGAAGGACACTTGCTTACTTCCGTTGTCTAGGAAACTGGGTGCCTGAGCCCCTTCTCTGCACCCCCAGCAGTGAAGACTTTCTTATGCACCAACTCCTGGCCCCTGCACTAATTCAAGGGGGTTTGGACACACTTGCTACTCATGATCTTAACTGATGGTGAACTGAACTGCATTCTGCGTCCCTCCTGGCCACTGCCCATATTTGGCTACTTGCTGTTCCTGCACTCAGCTTCTAGCATGATTCTCCAGGCCTTTATTCCAGGCTTCTCTGTGCATTTCAGATAACACTCAGCCCTGGGATTCTCCGTCAGCCCTTACCTAGACCTTGGGAGGAGAAACTTAGCAGATGTGCTGTAGTCTGAAGGATGGATGAGGGAATGGCTCACCCTGAGCTCTCAGCATGAACACTGAAGTCAGATTACCTGCCCTGAGTCCCAGCTCTGATACTCGGGGCTGTGACCTAACTTTTCTAAGCTGCAGTTTGCTCATCAATAACATGTGGGCTAATAATATTTTCCTCTTATTGTGAAATGTGAGGAAAATATTAGCCCCCATGTTGTTGTGAAATACGAGGAAAATATTACCCCATGTTATCGTGCTTATAAAATAACATGTCGCACCATAAAATGTTATTAGAACCATGCCAGGCACATGTTAAAGACCCAATAAATGCTAGCCTGTTATTAATATTACTTCATAATACTCTCTCTTTTCCTGCCTAAACTGAATCACAAAAATTAAGGCCTGGCAGATGCCCTGTGGCCCAGGATCTATCTTTATTCTGCTGCCCCACCACGTGTTCCCAGGAAAAGACCGTCTGAGGAACATCCATGTCTGTATCTATTTGAATCTCCCCAGACAAGAGCCTGAAGGTACTTACTCCACTATAAACTAGTCTGCTGAGGTCAGTGTAAATTGAGCTGCATCGATTCCCTGGTGATTCTGTAATTGCTGCCTACAAGATCGATCTTGATCACATAAGCACGGTTTGGGAAGGCAAGTCTGCATGTAATGCATACACTTCCTCTGTTGCTGTCTGGGATGCCCGTGAGAGCTGCTTCTCCTTCCTCTGCCAAGGGAAGGTAGCCTTGAGTGCCTGCTCTTTGGGGAGTGAGAATTACCGGCAGCTCTCCACGCACGATACTAGAAAACAAGTTGATGCTGTTCTTCCCCCTCATCTGCAGCGTAAGGTGCTGTCAAATGAAAACATTAACAAATTGGAAGAAGAAAAAATCCAATAAACAAAAAAATTACAGTTTTCATCATCTTGAAAGGCAATTATGAAACAAAACAAAATAACTGCCTTGATCTCATTTGGTTCTAGGGGGAAACTGCAAAAGAGAGGGCAAGCACGTTTCAGCTTTTTCATGTGGGATAAAAGAGATCTTTGAGAGAAGGCAGACAAGAAAACCCACCTGAAGCCAAGCCATAGATTTGAAGAGACAGACATTTTGAGTGAGCGGTGCTCATGCCAAGAGCCTGTGCTCTTCAGTGTGACAGTACCTATATGTTAGGACTCGTTTACAGCAGGTAGAAGATCTCACACTTCACCACTCACCATAAATGGGTACATTTCTTGAGAGGAGAGAGGGGTGTTTTTTGAGACCTGAGGGCAAGTATTCAGTACTGGTGGGGAGACTTGATGGTTTCTTTCATTATATCTTATTTTTCTCCTCTGCAGACCAATTTTTCTCTCTTTCCAAGGCTACATAATTAAAAAAAAAAGAGTAGCTTACATTTTTAATTTTATATGTTGGGTATCCACAGAAGTGTAGCTTTTCATTCAACTCTAACCTTTAATACTTAAAAATCTGATTGGCCCACCTTGGGTCAAGTGGCCCAGTCAACTGTGACAGGCCAAGACTGGGGGCGTGATCACATTGTGCAAAGTGCATCCTAGGAATTCTTTATTGTGATGCAATGATGTAGTTAAAGTGACGTCACTGAACTAGGAAGGTGCTCCAATAGCCATCTGCTACAACCATACTAGAAAACAAAGACACTCAACTAATATCCTATCAACAGTTTGTTAAATCAAGTAATTTATAAAGTCAGAACTGATGACGTCAAGAAGAGGTTTACAAGTACTTTCAACTCTCTCTGTTGGCATTTGGTTCATTTTATTCTGGCATGAGAAAAATGAGCCTCAGGAAGACTTTCCAGAATTTAATGTTCAGGCCTCCAGGTCATCTGGAGAAATGACTTAGATGTGGGAAGGCATCTCTACAGAGAAGTAAAGTGTGGTGAGGCCGAAGTCTCTATAGCTACTCTTCCTATAACTCTTGGAGTCCGCTGGTGGGTGTCTGCCCTCCTCATCTGCATTTGTAACTTTCCAAATGATCACTCTTCACCCTCTGGGCATCAGGAACTGTGACCATGGGATGCACTAACTCTTTACTTTCTTATGATCTGACCCAAGTGCTTTCTCATCAGTCCCAGAAGTATGATCACTACTAAGCAGCTAGCCTTGCTCCCTTTCCTCCGGGTTTATCTTGGGCTTCCATTAATTTTCAGTGGGCAAAGATGCCTCCCAAATAAAAGGTACCCCTGCACCAGCTAAAGCCCTCCTCACGTCTGACTGCCCTACCAGGCAATGTAGAGAGGAGGACAGCTTTTAGAGTTCTGTGGTCCCTCACTTAATCCTTCCACCCTGTAATCCTGTGAAGATTTCTCTGAGGGAAAAAAGCAAGGGCTGACCAACTTTCACAGAAAAGAAGGGCTTTGTTGTTCTGCACATGGTGGCTAACATTCAGCAGAGCAAAAATCAAGAGGAAAGGAAAGAGTGGGAGAGGGAGATAGTTTAAATTTATTTAAACCCAGATTTCCTGCTGTTTATCAGAATATAACTTGAACAAATAATTTAGAATTATATAAAATTTAACAGCAAAATTATAGTGAACCTTTTAAATTTTGGCTTGGAGCGCCTGGGCGGCACAGTCATTTGAGCATCCAACTCTTGGTTTGGGCTCAGGTCATGATCTCAGGGTCCTGGGATCCAGCTCCGCATTGGGCTCACCATGGGGTGTGCTTGAGATTCTCTCCCACTCCCTCTGACCCTACTGATCATGCACACTCACTCTCAAATCTTTAAAAGTAAATAAATTTTGGCTATAATTTTTCCTTTAAAGAAACTAGAAAAAAATATACACAAACATACATACCCAGAAAAATGCACAAGGCACACGGATAAAGCTAGATTAATTTTCTTTTTAAATTTAGTTTTGGATTTATCATCAGAGTGAAAGGTTAAAGTGATATAAAAATTAAGGTCAGCTAGATTAATTTTCATAAATTAAAGCTTCTGTGCCCCTCTCCATCATTTTCCCTCTAAAAGTAATCACTATCTTGACTTCTAACACCATTGGATAGTTTTGTGTGTTGCTGAAATTCATGCAGTAGGTACCGTCTTATGCCTGGTTTCTTTTCCTCGAATTATCCAGGACTTACCCATGTTCACATATTTGGTGTACAAAGTTTATTTTCAATTCTGTATAAGACCTCACTATATGAATAAGACACAACATATTGATGCATTCAGATGTTGCTGGTTATTTGCATTGTTGACATTATGAGGTTATTATAAAATGCTGCTACAAATGTTCTTGCAAATGTCTTTCTGTGAAGAAAATACATATGGAATATATTGAGGAGTAGAATTGCAGTATGTATACGTGAGATGAGCTTTAGTAGATAGTATCAGTATACTTCAGTGGTTGTACCAACATACGTTGCCAGCAGAAATCTATGAAAGTTTCCATTGGTCCTATACTTCCCCAACAAATGTTATTTTTAGTATTTTTTAAATTGCCAATTGTGGTATTTTATATTGCTTTTTTAAAATTTATGTGTTTGATGACTGAAAACTTTTTCCAATATTTATTGGGCATTTGGATCCTAATTATGATATTTCAGTTCAAGTAGTTGATTCAGTTTTCCATTGGGGTGTTATTGTTTTGGCAAGCCCTCTATACATAAATATTTTTTCCTCTGTGCACATTGCAAATATCTTCTCTCATGCTATAATTTGGCTTCTGACTCTCTTAAGGGTGCTTATTGATTAATATAATGCTTAATTTTAATGTAGTGCAATTTAATAGGCTTATATTTATTTTTTGCAAATTTTTAAAGAAATCTTTCTTATATCAAGTTCATGAATATATTTTCTTTACTGTTTTACCTTTCACATTTGGATCTATAGTCCACCTGTAATTAATTTTTCCATATGATGTGAATTAGGGATAAAGATTTTTATATTGTTATCCAACGAATTCGTTATTGACAGAGAATATCCTTTCTCCTTTGCTGTGAAGTCATCATTGCCATAAATCAAGTGAACATCTCAGTGTGGATCTCTTTCTGAGCTTTTACTCTGTTTTAGTTTTTTTTTCTCTGCGATACCAATACCATACTATCTGAAGCCTTATGGCTTTACAAAATTCTTGATAGCCAGAAGTATAGTTTCTCTAATTTTATTCTTCTTCCTTAAATTCCAGGATATATGGAGATTCCACAGTTTTTTTTTGTTATCAGTGTCTAGCTTAATCCCACTGTGTTTAGAGAATATGCTATGAAAATATGATTTAAAATTTTTAAAATTTCCGTATGATCATGCATTAGTCCATATTAGTAAATATTCATACTTGAATATTGCTTTTTGCTATCTAGTGGGCATATGAATTAGGTCAAGTTCAAAAGAATTTTCTGTATTCTTTTTTATAGGCTTTTTAATATTTTGTCTACTTATTAGATCAGTTTCTGAGGGGGACGTGTTTATGTCCTCCACAATAATCAGAGATTTGCTTATTGCTCCTTTTATTATAGTTAATTTGTGCTTTAAGGAATTGGAGTCTATATCGTTAGGCATCCACAGATTTGCAATTGAGAAATTATCTTTGTGGGCTTGACACTTTTATCACTATGAAACTGCCTTCTTTTTTATTTTTTTTATTTTTATTTCTCTTCAGCATAACAGAATTCATTGTTTATGCAACACACCCAGTGCTCCATGCAATACGTGCCCTTCATAATACCCACCACCTGGCTCCCCCAACCTCCCACCCCCCACCCCTTTAAAACCCTCACATTGTTATTCAGAGTCCATAGTCACTCATGGTTCATCTCCCCTTCCAATTTCCCTCAACTCCCTCCTCCTCTCCATCTCCCTATGTCCTCCATGTTATTTGTTATGCTCCACAATAAGTGAAACCATATGATAATTGACTCTCTCTGCTTGACTTATTTCACTCAGCATGATCTCTTCCAGTCCCGTTCATGTTGCTACAAAAGTTGGGTATTCATCCTTTCTGATGGAGGCATAATACTCCATAGTGTATATGGACCACATCTTCCTTATCCATTCGCCCACTGAAGGGCATCATGGTTCTTTCCACAGTTTGGCGACCGTGGCCATTGCTGTTATAAACATTGGGGTACAGATGGCCCTTCTTTTCACCACATCTGTATCTTTGGGGTAAATACCCAGTAGTGCAGGTGCAGAGTCATAGGGAAGCTCTATTTTTAATTTCTTGAGGAATCTCCACACTGTTCTCCAGAGTGGCTGCACCAACTTGCATTCCCACCAACAGTGTAGGAGGGTTCCCCTTTCTCCACATCCTCTCCAACATACGTTGTTTCCTGTCTTGCTAATTTTGGCCATTCTAACTGGTGTGAGGTGGTATCTCAATGTGGTTTTAATTTGAATTTCCCTGATGGCTAGTGATGATGAACATTTTTTCATGTGTCTGATAGCCATTTGTATGTCTTCATTGGAGAAGTGTCTATTCATGTCTTCTGCCCATTTTTTTTGACATGATTATCTGTTTTGTGTGTGTTGAGTTTGAGAAGTTCTTTATAGATCCTGCATATCAGCCTTTTGTCTGTACTGTCATTTGCAAATATCTTCTCCCATTCCGTGGGTTGCCTCTGTTTTGTTGACTGTCTCCTTTGCTGTGCAGAAGCTTTTGATCTTGATGAAGTCCCAAAAGTTCATTTTAGCTTTTGTTTCCTTTACCTTTGGAGACCTATCTTGAGAGAAGTTGCTGTGGCTGATATCAAAGAGGTTACTGCCTATGTTCTCCTCTAGGATTCTGATGGATTCCTGTCTCACGTTGGGGTCTTTTATCCATTTCGAGTTTATCTTTGTATATGGTGTAAGAGAATGGTCGAGTTTCATTCTTCTACATATAGCTGTCCAATTTTCCCAGCACCATTTATTGAAGAGACTGTCTTTTTTCCACTGTATATTTTTTCCTGCATTGTCGAAGATTATTTGACCAGAGTTGAGGGTCCATATCTGAGTTCTCTACTCTGTTCCACTGGTCTATGTGTCTGTTTTTATGCCAGTACCATGCTGTCTTGGTGATCACAGCTTTGTAGTAAAGCTTGAAATCAGGTAACGTGATGTCCCCAGTTTTATTTTTCTTTTTCAACATTTCCTTAGCAATTCGGGGTCTCTTCTGATTTCATACAAATTTTAGGATTATTTGCTCCAGCTCTTTGAAAAATACCGGTGGAATTTTGATCGGAATGGCATTAAAAGTATAGATTGCTCTAGGCAGTATAGACATTTTAACAATGTTTATTCTTCCGATCCAAGAGCATGGAATGGTCTTCCAGCTTTTTGTGTCTTCTTCAAGTTCTTTCATGAGTGTTCTGTAGTTCCTCCAGTACAGATCCTTTACCTCTTTGGTTAGGTTTATTCCCAGGTATCTTGGTGCTATAGTAAATGGAATCTATTCTCTAATTTCCCTTTCTGTATTTTCATTGTTAGTGTATAAGAAAGCAATTGATTTCTGTACATTGACTTTGTATCCTGCCACATTACTAAATTGCTGTATGAGTTCTAGTAGTTTGGGGGTGGAGTCTTTTGGGTTTTCTGTATAAAGTATCATGTCATCTGGGAAGAGAGAGAGTTTGACTCTTCATTGCCAATTTGGATACCTTTTATTTCTCTTTGTTGTCTGATTGCTGTTGCTAGAACTTCTAATACTATATGAAAAAGAGTGGTGAGAGTGGGCATCCTTGTCATGTTCCTGATCTCAATGGGAAGGCTGTGAGCTTTTTCCCATTGAGGATGATATTTGCTGTGGGTTTTTCATAGATAGATTTTATGAGGTTCAGGAATGTTCCCTCTATCCCAATACTTTGAAGCGTTTTAATCAGGAACAGATGCTGGATTTTGTCAAATGCTTTCTCTGCATCGAGAGGACCATGTGGTTCTTCTCTCTTCTCTTATTGATTTGTTCTATCACATAGATTGATTTGCGAATGTTGAACCATCCTTGAAACCCAGGGATGAATCCCACCTGGTCATGGTGGATAATCTTTTTAATGTGCTGCTGGATCCTATTTGCTAGGATCTTGTTGAGAATCTTAGCATCCATATTCATAGTGATATTGTTCTGAAATTCTCCTTTTTGGTGGGGTCTTTGCCTGGTTTGGGGATCAGGGTAATGCTGGCTTCATAAAGAGTCTGGAAGTTTTCCTTCTGCTTCAATTTCTTGAAACAGCTTCAGGAGAATAGATGTTATTTCTTCTTTGAAAATTCAGTAGAATTCCCCAGGGAATCTGTCAGGTCCTGGGCTCTTGTTTTGGGAGGTTTTTGATCACTGTTTCAATCTCGTTACTAGATATCAGTCTATTCAGGTTGTCAATTTCTTCCTGGTTCAATTTTGGGAGTTTGTAGTTTTCCAGGAATGCATCCATTTCATCTAGGTTGCTTAACTTATTGGCATATAACTGTTGATAATAACCTCTGATGATTGTTTCTGTTTCCATGGTGTTAGTTATGATCTCTCCCTTTTCATTCATAATTTTATTGAGCGTTCTCTCTTTTCTTTTGGATTAGTGTGGGCAATGGTTTATTGATCTTATTGATTTTTTCAAAAAACCAGCTTCTAGTTTCATTGATACGTTCTACTGTATCTCTAGTTTCTACCTCATTGATCTCTGCTCTAATCTTGATTATTTCCCTTCTTGTGTGTGGAGTTGGTTAAATTTGTTGATTCTCCAGTTCTTTAAGTTGTAGAGACAGCTGTTGTATTCTGGATTTTTCAGTTTTTTGGAGGGAGGGTTGGATGCCTATGTATTTCCCCCTTAGGACTGCCTTTGCTGTATTCCATAGGTTTTGGACTGAAGTGTCTTCATTCTCATTGGTTTCCATGAATTGTTTAAGTTCTTCTTTGATCTCCTCATTGATCCAAGCATTCTTAAGCAAGGTGGTCTTTAGTTGCTAGGTGTTTGAGTTCCTTCCAAACTTTTCCTTGTGGTTGAGTTCCAGTTTCAAAGAATTGTGATCTGAGAATATGCAAGGAATAATCTCAGTCTTTTGGTATTGGTTGAATCCTGATTTGTGACCCAGTATGTGGTCTATTCTGGAGAAGGTTCCATGTGCACTTGAGAAGAAAGAGTATTCTGTTGTTTTAGGGTGGAATGTTCTGTATATATCTATGAGGTCCATCTGGTCCAGTGTGTCATTCAATGCTCTTGTTTCTTTATTGATTTTCTGCATGGATGATCTGTCTATTATTGAGAGAGGCGTGTTAAGATCTCCTACTATTAATGTATTCATATCAATATGACTCTTTATCTTGATTAATAGTTTTCTTATGTAATTGGCTGCTCCCACATTGGGGGCATAGATATTTACAATTGTTAGATCTTCTTGCTGCATAGTCCCTTTAAGAATGATGTAGTGTTCTTCTGTATCTCTGACTATAGTCTTTAGTTTAAAATCTAATTTATCTGATATGGGAATCACTACCCCGGCCTTCTTTTGAGGCCCATTGGCATGAAAGATGCTTCTCCATCCCTTCACTTTCAGTCTGGGTGTATCCTTAGGTTCAAAATGGGTCTCTTGTAGACAGCATATGGATGGGTCCTGTCATTTTATCCAATCTGCAACCCTGTGTCATTTTATGGGCGCATTTGGGCCATTCACATTGAGAGTGATTATTGATGGATACGTTTTTATTGACATTGTGTTACCTGTGAAGTCTTTCTTTCTGTAGATTGTCTCCATATATTTCTGTTCAATGATATTCTTAGGATTTTTCCTCTTTATAGAACCCCCCCCCCTTAGTATTTCCTGCAGTGTCAGCTTGGTGGTCGCATACTCTTTTTAAGCCTTGCCAGTCTTGGAAACTCTTTATCTGTCCATCCATTTTGAATGTCAGTCTTGCTGGATAAAGTATTCTTGGCTGCATGTTCTTCTCATTTAGTGCCCTGAATACGTCTTGCCAGCCTTTTCTGGCTTGCCAGGTTTCTGTGGACAGGTCTGATGTTATTCTGATGGTCTTTCCTCTGTACATAAGGAGCTTCTTTGTCCTAGCTGCTTTCAAGAGACCCTGTCTACAATTATGATTCCTCATTCTTACTATCAGGTGTCTTGAGGTCTTTCTAGATTCTATAATCTAGAATTCTATAATCTAGGGGGAGACCATTCTGCCTCTAGTACATGAACGCTGGCTCCATTCACGAGATTGGGAAAATTTTCATGGAAAATTTGTTCCACTATATCTTCTAGTCTTCTTTCTTTCTCCTCCCCCTCAGGGATTCCAATAATTCTGACGTTGGAACATTTTGTGACATCATTTATTTCCCTAATTCTGTTTTCGTGGCCTCTAAGCTGTTTGTTCCAGGCTTCTTCCTGATCCGATCCTCTCTCTATCTGTTTGTCCTCCAGATCACTAATCTATCTTCTGTGTTAGTTACCCTAGCTTTTAGAGAATTTAGATTAGATTGGAACTCATTGAGAACATTGTGAACATCATCCCTTGTGGCTTTCACTTCTGCCCTAATCAATTCCATTTTGTCATCCATTGCTTTCTCCAACCTAGCTATTGCCTGGATAATTGTTAGCCTGAATTCCCTTTCCAACATATTGTCTATGTCAATAGCCATTAGCTCTGTTGCAGAAGGCCCATCCTCTGAATTTTTCTTCTGTTGGGCATTCCTCCTCCTAGTCATTTTGGTGAGACATGGCTCTTTAACTCTAGTAATGGTTTTTGTTTTAATATCAAGTTTTATAAAATTAGTTTTATCTGATATTCTCTGGTTTTTGCATTTATACATTTTTAATCAGTTACTCCCATTTTTGTCCAAAATTTGAAATTTATCTCCTTTGGGGCACCTAGGTTGGCTCAGTTGGTTAAGTGTCTCCTTTCTGCTCAGGTCATGATCTTGGAGTCCTTGGATCAAGCCCTGTGTTTGGTTCCCTGTTCAGAGGGGGAGTTTGCTTCTCCCTCTCCCTCTGCCTTCCTCCCCCCACTCATGTTCTCTCTGTATTTCTCTCTCAAATAAAATCTTTACAAAAAATAAAATTTATCTCTTTCAAGATAAGTTTTTAATCATCTCACCATTTTTTTGTTCAGTTATTTAAATTCATGATATGTTAGTTTTAAATCTATCATTTTTATGTGTGCTTTCAACTTGTCACATCTAGCCTACTTTTCTTTTATTACTCTTTTCTGGTATTTTTTTAGTGATCAAGTTATTTTTTTATATGTTCTTTCCCTTTAGATACTCTTGTTAAATAGGCATTTACTATCTTGTTAGTAAGTAGCTTTGATGGTACAAAACTTTGATTTACTTGAGCCTAATAAAAATTAGTTTCTTTTTACCACTTCCCATATAATGTAAACTTGTTAAAACATTTTTTTAAAGATTTTATTTATTTATTTGACAGATCACAAGTAAGCAGAGAGGCAGGCAGAAAGGGGGAAGCAGTCTCCCCGCCGAGCAGAGAGCCCTATGCAGGGCTTGATCCCAGGACTCTGGGATCATGATCCGAGCTGAAGGCAGAGGCTTTAACCCACTGAACCACCCAGGGGCCACCTTGTTAAAACATTTTTATTTAATTTATAGCCCCCACCATTCTGTGTTACTGTTATCATATTTGTTTATTCTATCATTTAAGATCTCTAAAATATTGTTACTCTAGTTGTATAAGATTAATATTCATTTAGAGTTACTATCCTATGAAACCATCCATCATCCATCATTTATTTCTGATTTTCATGGGTTCATCTGGGATTATTTTCCTTCTTCCTTGAAAACTCTCCCTAGTATTTTTAAAATGGTAGTTTTCTAGAAATTAATTCCCTCTCTTTCTCTGTCTACAAATACCTCACCTTCTGTTTGTAGAGTTATCTGGCAGTTATATTTCTCTAGCCCTTCATACATATCTTTCCATTCTCTTCTGGTTTCCATCACTTCTTTTGAGAAGTCACACATAGTCTTATTTTTTCTTTTGAATTTATTGTGACTTTTGAATTTTTAAATGCTTTCCATCCTCAGTGTTTTGAACCACTGCATTGAACTTTTGGCTCACTCTTTCTAGCCTCTAAGCAGATGGACTACAGTTAGGGACTAAGCTATACACGTGTGAGAAACATACTGGGTTCCTAGGAAATAATGGCAGTGTGGAAGACCCTAAGTATGTAGAATCTTAGAAACCTCAGGACATTTTTTTATTACTACAATGTGGTACAGGCGTCTTGGAATGTTTATATTACTCAAGAGAGTTCAAAAGTATTAGAAAATGCCAATGTAACTAAAATATCCTTGAATATCAAAACACGGATCACCTCTTCAGGGGTATATATGGCTTGTCAACAAAAGATCTCCTAAGAGATGCCATAGTGCACCTCATGGAGTAAATATCTCCCCCGCCCTCCCCCAAGCTAAATCACCATATAGACAATACTCCAGAGAAAGCAGAGAACAACTTTTCGGGAAAAAGTTTAGTAAGTACAGATTATTGTCTACAATTCTGTGCCAAAAGAAAATTTTCCATATATAAGGATATAAACTATAAGTGTATATATGTAAATATGTATCCATATGTGTGTATATTTCCCTATATATATGAACATTTTTCCCAAAAGTTATTCTTCCTACATTTTGAAGTTTCAACAAAACTTATTAGAACTAGATGATTACAGAATGTTCCTTTTATTAAGAGAAAACAATGTTTAAAACAAAATCAAAATGATTGCATGATTTATAAATGGTTGTTAGATGTATTATTAACTAAGAGTAAAGAGCTAAGAGACTGTCAGAGGAGAGTCTCAAGGACTGTCCCAAGGATAAAGTGCACTCTCTCTCTCAAATTCATGTTATAGAGACATGACATGTCTCGCTGGACCCCAGCAAGGACTTTCTTGCTCTGTTGTTGGCTGTCCGAATAGCCCTTAATAAGTCGTTATCCATCATAAACTTTGCCAGATGCTTTGGATATATAGATATAGATAGAATATAGATATATAGATAAAATATGTACTTATATATTCACATTCACATTCGGATCTCTAATCACTTTATACTATACTTACTTACCTGTTCAGTGAATATTTTCTCTTACTCCCTTTCCTTCCCTCTTCTGTATTGATGACTTTGATGAATCTGTACATTTTCCCTTCCAGTTCTATTGTCCATCCCTGCCCTTCTCTCAGGTCCGGGCCTCACCTGTATAGACTGCATCAGTGTCTTTAAATGATTAACCCCAAGTGGACTAGAGATTAGCTGCCTCTTCCCTTGCAGTTTCCCATCCTGCAGATCAGGGAGCAAGATACATGTAGTTGATTGTAAGCCACTAAGTTTTGGAGTGGTTTGCCATTCCCTATTGGATAACTGGAACAATCTGCTTGCTACTGTAGTAACTTGCTCTCTGACTTCCTGCATGCTCATCTGTTAACTTGTAAGAAGGAAGGAGACAGATCCTCATGCAGATCTTGAAGCACTGAGTCACATGAAACTCCATACTCATAATCCTGGGGAATCCAGTCCTGGTCTGCCCAGAGTCTGATGAAAAGACAAGACAGGAACAAAAGATTATGGCCAGGAAAGTCAGGACCAAGGAGATCCAGGCTTGAGGACCAGGACAAGATGAACCTTTGAGAGCCAGAATGATTAGGAGGTTTTGTTTTCTGTGTGTTTGGTGCATCTATAAAGTTGGACATGGCTGCTTGTAGGAGTTGGGCAAGGCTAGCCTGGAGGAAAAGCGGGTGCGTGAAAAGTGATGTGTCGGCATTACTCTGTTGTGCTGACCTCAAGGCATGGCCCAGTTCTGAAGTATGGAGCAAATTCTTCAGCATAATTTCCTTACATTGACCTACATTTGTGCTCCAACAGCTGTATAAAAAACTGCCAGTCTCCAAAATAAATGGTGTTGTTAACGGGGATTGCAACCATTCAGGCTCTTCAATGAAACCGAAGTTGTGCCTTTAAAAAAAGCAATGTACTTTCTTTTCTGACAGCCTGTTGTTTAAAATCTTAATCATAGTTCTTGATGGTGGAAAGCAAATGGTGCATGTGACCTCTTGGCTAGTATTAACCTTGTATTTCATGTCATCATAATAAAATACTGTCTTGGACGCTGTCGGCAAATGAAAGGCAGCCACAATGCTTATCAGCCACCGTAAATGAATCATGACTAAATCAACAGATTTGAATATAATAGAAATTTTCTATAGAATTAAATTGTGGGAAAAGAGTTAATCTTCCCTTGACAATTTTATACTGCCTGCAAGCATTGGCCCCTTTACTACATATATGTTTTAGGAGCAATGACTGAAGTGTCACTTGACAAACTGGTGTCTTATGTGATAAATGACTCCAAAAATAAATACAAATAGGTAAAGAAGAACATCAGAAAGTTAATGATCCTTGTAATTTGACAGTAAGGTGCAGTGTTGTCTTCTGACTTTCCTTGGAGAGCTTGTTCCCCAAAAAGAAATTTGGCTGTATTTAAAATAACAGGCAATGAGAAGCAAGTGTGACCTCTTTACCACTCAGATATAACCAAGAGTGAGGGAAGAACATGAAGAAAAAGAGGGAGAGGAAGCAAAGAGAGACAGAAGGACATGGGAAGGGAAAGTAAAGGTAACAGTGAACAACAGCAGGAGCCTGGCCTATTGAGAGCTACAGTGTGGTAGGATGGAAAATGTTATGAGTAATCTTTTTACTCAGGGAGTCAGGCACTTGAATCTGATCTTACTATTTACCAGCGAAGTAACCTTGGGCAAGTCACTTCAACCCTGTGATCCTGATTTTTGTACCTGCAAAATAGTGTTAATGACACTTTGTATGGTTGATGTGAGACAAGTAGACAGAGCCGTGCCTGACCTCAAGTGTGAGCTGAATACTCATTGGCTCCCATCCTCTGTTTCCCAACATGTGCTTTCTCTAGGCTTCTGACTTTTGAGAAGAAAAACAAGCTAGTCAAGATGCCTAGTATTTTCAGCTAAGTTTCAGAAGTGAAGATATTATCTAGCTCTATTATTTAACTCTCTAACAGCAGTTTCCCCTGTGGAGAGCCTTCCTTCTGAAAAGACTCTGTGGACTATTGAAGAGAAGTCTCTTGAAGAGAAGGTAGAACATTCTTCCGTCCAGTAGCTGCCAACCTAGTCTAGCATCTGGCCATCAAATTGTATTGGCTTGTTTCTCAGACAGCTGAGGAATTTGCCTATTTGTATTTCACACTGGGCCAAGTCCGTGGAGCTTAAGAGAGAGTGTAGACAGATTTTTTGCTTACCTGTATTACACAAAGTTTCTTAGGGTCACAGTCCAATACTGAAATACTATTCATTAGCAACTAATATTTTTTTAAAGATTTTTTTATTCATTTATTTGAGAGAGAGCATGAGAGGCAAGAAGGTCAGAGGGAGAAGCAGACTCCCCGTGGAGCTGGGAGCCCGATGCGGGACTCGATCCTGGGACCCCAGGATCGTGACCTGAGTTGAAGGCAGTTGCTTAACCAACTGAGCCACCCAGGTGCCCCTAGCAACTAATATTTTTAATAAGCTGATTCCTGGACTTGTTTTCTTTGACTACAAACTCTGGATATCAGGGTGATTGCTAATAGGCTGCTCTGTGGTAGAAATTCAGTCCTATCTCCAAGAGCACAGGAGTTGGGGCACCTGGATGGCTCATTTCCCCTCAGGTCATGATCTCAGGGTCAGGAAATTGAGTCTCACATCAAGCTCTGCACTAAGCAGGGAATTGTCTCCCTCTCCCCTCAACCCCTAAGAGAGAGAGAGTTTGCTCTCATTCTCTCTCTCAAACAAATAAATAAAATCTATTTAAAAAAGAATGAAGGAGCTGTAGGATTTTAAATGTCATGGATAATTCTTTTCCATCATTAGCAGTCTACTTGGCCTTAAATTAGTGAAGGCTTGTTGCACTCACGTGATCCCAAGGTTCCAATATGGAGTCCCCAAGTCAGGTACAGTATTCCCTAGCCCACATTCATGACTCTTCATTTAGCTCTGTCCCCAGCCAGGCTGTGAGCTTTGTGAGGGCCAAGTCTCTCATCTGTTCTCTCTGAAGTATGTTTGTGAGTTTATCAAGTAATGAAACCCCTAAAGGAAATAACATTATAATGACATCTTGCTAAGTAAATGCTGGTCTTCTGATTCTTGCAAGGAGCTATTACTTGCATGGATTAGATTTGCCATGAGACAAGAGTGCTATGTGTCAGAAAGAGAGGTGAATTGTCTTCAACTTTGGAAAGGAAAGAGAGCAGAGAAAAAGATCTCTTTTTGTTGAGCATCTACTATATGCCTGTTAGGCAGGAACTTCAAATAAGGCATTTCATTAAATATCACAATAGTACTAAGGATATATGGTTGGAACTAGAGATTAGTCTAGAAATAGAGATAAAAATACAGGTGAAAATGAATTTGTGCCTTGAGTCTCCTGAAGGTGGTAGCTGTTTCTTTAGAATGGCCTGATATTACACAAAGTATAGGCCTGATGTGCACAGAACTTACATCCCACGCACGACTTCAGTCCTGGTCAGGAGAGAGTCTCTCACTTCTCTTAGCGATGAAGAACTGAGTCAGGTTGCTGAAGCCGCCTAGCCCTCATGCCCTGCTTACTCAGTCCTAAACCCAGTTTCTTTTCATCCTTATGGCTTAACAGAGGAGGCGGGCACACACACACACACACACACACACACACACACACACACACACAAACCAATATGTACTTTGTCTCCATTGTGTGAATAGCCACCAAACCTTCTAAGAATTGGGAAAAAGAAAGCAATTCATTTTCCAGGAGCTGAGGGATACGGTACTATGCATTAGGCATAAGTGCCACAGGCAACATCAGTCCTTTCCTCTGCTTCCCTAGATACATATTTTTCAAAGACCAGCAACCCTGAAAACAGGTTGCACTGCAGAATACTGTATTGACTTAGAAAAAAAAAAAAATCTCAGGCGCCATATTGGGCAGTAGTAACAGACAGCTTTTAGTGCCGTGTCTACCTTCGCACCAGTGTTGCAAACATGTTGCTGTCACTGTAAGGCGACTAAACAGGAAAAGAGTTGCTGTGCAGTGAGGTGGTCCTGGGCTCCTCTAGTGGCTTAAACACGGACTAAATCTGACCTCAGGCAAAGTTCTTCTATAAAACGAGCTAATATCAGCTCCTCCACAGACGAACTGGGAAGATTAAAGGACATAACTTATGTTGAATGGCTGAACAGTATGTGGCTAGGGAATTAGTGTTTTGTCATTTTTGCTTGCGTTTTTTTTTTTTTTTTAATCTGTTTGCCTTTCAAGTTGAGGATTTGGACTGGATTGCTAAACCAGTTCTTTTTATTTAATTTTTAAAAAATTTAAAAAGATTATTTTTTTATTTGAGAGAGAGAGAGAGAGAAAGACAGTGAGAGAGGGAACACAAGCAGGGGGAGTGGGAGAGGGAGAAGCAGGCTTCCCACTGAGCAGGAAGCCGGATGCAGGGCTCGATCCCAGAACCCTGGGATCATGACCTGAGCTGAAGGCAGAAGCTTAACAACTGAGCCACCCAGGCACCATGACAAACCAGTTCTGTTCATACTGTGAACTTGTGTTATTATAATGCCAAAGATGACAGAAAAATGTAAAAAAAAAAAAAGTGAAAAAAGAGGAAGAATTATTACCCCATAATGTATGGTACGGAATGGGAGAAAAGGGATGTGCTTGGATGTTGCTGCTTTCCATAAATGGAATGATTCAGTAAGCAACTTTAATGAAAGAAAAAAGGTTTTCTTCTCCCTTTGTCTCCCTCTTTCTCTCTCTCTTTTTTTTTTTTTTTTTTTGTTGACCCAGAGTCAAAAATCAGGGAGACTTTGTTTTTAAGGAAATAAAAAAAGGATGTCAGGTGGAAATAGAGAAGAGATTGAAGAAAGAGATTAAAAATACAGAGAAAATTGAATTTGTATTTTAAGTGTCCCAGATATGATAGCTGCTCATTCGGAGGGCCTGGTGCTGCGGAGATTGTGGTGCGTAGGGAGGGCCTCATACCCATGGACCTCACATTACAGGTGTGATTTCAACCTTGCCCACTGAAGGCCAAGAATTTCATGCCCAAGTGTCCTCACCAGGCTCTCCCCTCCTGCTCTGTGTTTGTGAGGACATCTGATTGAAAGCACTGACTCTGTCTCCTGCTGCTTTATCACTACCTGAAGTCACAGGATAGCGGTAGCCATAACAACACCTTCGTATTGCTAACCTGGGGTTATAAACTCTCAGGTAGGAAACGGGAGACAGACATATTGAACCAAAAGAAATCTAAGCGGGGGGGAAGACTTCAAATGTACCACTCCCCTCAACTCCAGACCTCAGTAGATTATAAACCAACAGCATGGAGGAAAGGGGGGGAACAGTGTTTATTAAACATCTCTTGTGTGCCAGATCCTGTGCTAGGGGCTTACCTCGATTTTGCATGTAATACAGAAAATCATCCAACGAGGCAGTGAGGAAGGTATTAACTATTAACCTCCATTACTTAACACACAAACAGAAATAACAAGTTTTTAGGTAAGTTGCCCAAGGGTACAAATTTGGTTAGGTGGTAAAAATGGAATTTATGCCATCTCCATCAGATTCTGTGTGTACTTTAATTCTGGCTTCCAGTTCATGAACATTTCTGCTGCAACATTTCATTTTACCACCAGCCGTTCCTCCACCCAGCTGGAATCCCTGTCAGTGAACTCTGTCCCTGTGGGCTCCCTTCCTAGGACGAGTCTGGACTTCTCTAGTGTCATGGCTATAATAGTCCCAAGCACTAAAGGGACTATAAGAGCCCTCAACTTGGTCCTGCGAAGAATATCTAAGGACATCCATATCCACTGAACACAAGTTAAAAAAAAAATCATTCTTTATATGTGAGGAAAAGAAAGGAAAACTCAAGAGCTTGATCCAAGTTGACAGTCAACATGCTGGAGTTAGAATTATTGTCAACTTTTGGCTTAATTTTGGTAAGGGTGCAAATAGCATGATTGGGAAGTGAGAAAGACTATAAGAAGCTAAAAAGAGGACATGTGTGGTGACTCCACCTTCACCTTTTCCTCTTTCTTATTGAAATAGTGGATTTCAGTGTCTGGAGACCTCTGGAATAAACTATTCTGTGCAGTGGGGCTATAGGACATTTTGATCTCTTATGTTACTCTGAATTTCCTTAAGTTTTAATAATTATTATATATTGCTTTTCTAATCATAGATAAATGTTCAAAGAAGAAAATATTGAATTTTTACTAAAAATATGGCATCGTATACACACACACATATGAACATGCATAGTGACATGTTCAGCAGACCAGACATGTGATTAGTGTCAGTTTAAATAGGTGGCAGGAAGGGCTTGACCGGTATTTCATTGAGTTGGTACTGAGCTCCTTATTAACATTGGCCACGCTGATGTGATTTCAATGTGATTTAACTGCAGGACCTGGAGAGATGAAGGCTGACTCTGGAACTTGGGGCATTCAAAATTTCCTTTCCCTGTGGGATGCTGAATCCATCACCGAATCCATCACTTCAGAAAGACTTGTTCCGGAGCAGAACAAAGCTCAGGACTAAAGGTATTTCTTGTTTGGGGGGGTCATTGGGAACTTAACTTGGGAGAAGATTTGCACCATGTAGCTCTAATAATGGAAAAAAAAAAAACCAAAAACAGTCAACATGTATTGTCTCCATATACCATGTCTGTGCTGCTCTGTGCTCTAAAATCAAAAGTCCAGATGGTAAGCAGTGTCTTTCTGTCAGTATGAAACAAGGGACTATCACACCAATGACTCTTGTTTATGCCCCAGTCATTCTGTTTAAGGAAATGCTACTGGACAACAAACTGGCAAGATGAAAAAAATCCTTCGTGAGAATCAATGAGGGAATGCAGTCAACTATACTCAGTATTTGATCAGTTTTTAGTATTCTCAGTTTGGCTTAGTGTCAGTAATTGTTTCTAGTCTTGAAATTCTAACTTTTCAGTGTTTCACCTTTTCCCCATCCATTCTGTGTATCAGCCCATGTCATTTTTATCCTACTCTTTGATATTAAGAATAACTTTATTTAAAAATTAAAGTCATAAGCATTGTTTTAAAGGTGACATATTGAAGCCTACATTTGCCTTCATTTGCTCAATGGCTCTGATCATGATCTCTCTGGTTTCTGGAGCCCTGGTTTCCTCAAGCCAGCACAGCCCCACAGCACTTTTTTGTTTGTTTGTTTGTTTGTTTATTCTTTTTTTATTTAATTTCTTTTCAGTATAACAGAATTCATTGTTTATGCACCATACCCAGTGCTCCACGCAATACGTACCCTCCATAATACCCACCACCTGGCTCCCCCAACCTCCCACCCCCTGCCCCTTCAAAACCCTCAGATTGTTTCTCAGAGATCATAGTCTCTCATGGTTCATCTCTCCTTCCAATTTCCCTCAACTCCCTCCTCCTCTCCATCTCCCTATGTCCTCCATGTTATTTGTTATGCTCCACAAATAAGTGAAACTATATGATAATTGACTCTCTCTGCTTGACTTATTTCACTCAGCACAATCTCTTCCAGTCCTGTCCATGTTGCTACAAAAGTTGCATATTCATCCTTTCTGATGGAGGCAAAACACTTCATAGTGTATATGGACCACATCTTCCTTATCCATTCGTCCATTGAAGGGCATCTTGGTTCTTTCCACAGTTTTGCAACTGTGGCCATTACTGCTATGAACATTGGGGTACAGATGACCCTTCTTTTCACTACATCTTTGGGGTAAATACCCAGTAATGCAGGTGCAGGGTCATAGGGAAGCTCTATTTTTAATTTCTTGAGGAATCTCCATACTGTTCTTCAAAGTGGCTGCACCAACTTGCATTCCCATCAACAGTGTAAGAGGATTCCCCTTTCTCCACATCCTCTCCAACACATGTTGTTTTCTGTCTTGTTAATTTCAGCCATTCTGACTGGTGTAAGGTGGTATCTCAATGTGGTTTTGATTTGAATCTCCCTGATGGCTAGTGATGATGAATATTTTTTCATGTGTCTGATAGCCATTTGTATGTCTTCATTGGAGAAGTGTCTGTTCATGTCTTCTGCCCATTTTTTCACATGATTATCTGTTTTGTGTGTGTTGAGTTTGAGAAGTTCTTTATAGATCCTGGATATCAGCCTATTGTCTGTACTGTCATTTGCAAATATCTTCTCCCATCCCGTGGGTTGCCTCTTTGTTTTGTTGACTGTCTGCTGTGCAGAAGCTTTTGATCTTGATGAAGTCCCAAAAGTTCATTTTTGCTTTTGTTTCCTTTGCCTTTGGAGACATATCTCAGCACTTTTGATAGGATGTTTGCAAATAGCATTGGTCCCATATTGCTTGGGATTGCAATGCCGAGCTCTCCTTTCCTAAATCATTTACTCCTCTTTCTGCCCATTATTGTCTCCTTTTGCTACCTTTCCACACTGGATGTGAAGATGAACATGGCAGCTATAACCTAAAGTAAACACTTTTTAGTGAATGTCCTTGCACTTTAGAGTTTGGAATCAAAGAATATTAAGGAAGAGTTTGGAGGGAACTATTCAGGGCTCAGAACTCCACAGGCAGAGTTTAGACCCAGTGGTAAAATAGGAGCAGCAGGGAAAGATAGGTAGAGATTAGGAATCAGAGAAAAATCCAGCAGCTTGGGGAGGTCTCCCACAGTGGGGACTTTGTGGGCAGCACACAGAGAACAATTGGGATATACATCCATGGCAGGTTCCAGCAATATTCTGCAATCCATTTAGCCTCCAGACAGAATGAAATATTAACAGATAAGACAGGGGTGTGAGAGATACATGTGCAAATAATTAATGTATTGCATCTCAACTTCTAATTAACCCTTTTAGCCAGCTCCATGAAAATGGATTTGGGATCTTTGAATATTTTTGCTTTGCTAGTAAACACATGCTAAATTTTGGCAGTAGAGGGTGACGGAGAGTGATTGCTGCAGAAAGAAACAAGTTTTGCTTCCTCATTCCAGGGTGCTCCTTGGGTGAACTACTATGAAATGTGTGGCTTCTCAAATCTGGCGTCTGTCTCTCACAGGACATCCCCAGCTGTGGGTGCAGTTTCTCCATCATCTGAGCCCTGCAGTGTAGACCAGACAGCAACACTTGATCTCCCTCTCAAATACTCTTCAAGTAGTTATGTAGAAGAGTGCCTCTAAAGGGACACCTACCTGGAACAGTTTTCTGAAAAGTTTTGGAGGGTAGAATTCCAGAAGGTTCTTTAGATATGTCACCATGGGATTTTTCTGCCTTTCAGTGAGCTGTGGCTCTGCATCCCCTGTGAAAGAGAAGATACTTTTATTCTCCACCCTCTCTCCTTTAAGACAAAAAACTCAGATCCTTGAGTTCAGTCTTGCTATATAATTCAAAATTTGAATGAATGGAAATATAGTAAAAGTAAATTCAATTTTTCTATATGGGATCAAGTCATGGCAATTATTTTTGAAGAAAAAAAAAACTATGGAAGTGTGTAAGAGAATAGAATCCTAGAACATCTGAGTGAGAAGGAGATCATTTATTCCAATGACTTCATTTTTTAATGAGGAACTAGAATGAAGTGGCTTTTACTAGGATGAAATGAGGTCAAGGCCTCCAAACTCATCATGTGCTCTTTAGGGAAGTTACTTAAATTCTCCAGGTATTTCTAAAATGCAGCCAAGAGTAAGAACCATAGATCTAGATGGAAAAGTCAGACTGCTCACTGGTGTAGAAAAGGTGTATGTTCAAAGGAATTTTGTGTATCCCATTTCTTTCAGGTCCAGTCCACCTAGTTCTCACTTCTTCATATGAGCCACTCTCTCTAGGCTTCAGTGATCAGGAGCTATCCTTGAGGAAGAATATTATAGTGATGATAACAAAGAATAATATTTGATGCCTACTTTGTCATCACAGTCACTAGGACTGAGCCCCCAACCCCTTCCTCATAATCTGTAGGCTCCTAAGGTGACCCCATTGTCTTCTGAGTGGCCATGACACCTGTGCCTCACATTCACTGTGATTAACACCTTCTTTGCATTCATTGTACTAAGACTCACAGTAGCGCCTCTGATTATTTTGTTTATGTCACGGTCATGGCCATGACGGTGGTTTCTGTTCTGGTCACACGGCTCAAGTGTGTTGGTATTTTCCTAGCAGGTCTTGGTTCTCCTTTAGTAGTCTCCATACTGAATTAGGGAATATGTGCTTCTTTGGCTGGTGTTAAGTTCCTTTACTTGGAAATCGACTCCCAAGCTTCTTTTTTTTTTTTAAGATTTTTATTTATTTATTTGACAGAGATCACAAGTAGGCGGAGAGGCAGGCAGAGAGAAAGGAAGGGAAGCAGGCTCCCCGCTGAGTGGAGAGCTCGATCCCAGGACCCTGAGACCATGACCTGAGCCAAAGACAGAGGCTTTAACCCACTGAGCCACCCAGGTGCCCCTCAACTCCCAAGCTTCTAAAACACAGCTGCTTCTTTGATTTCATATCCTATGCATCAGTGGTCCAGATTTTTAAACTTTAAACTTTAGTAAAATTTAAAAGGTGCTTTTGGGGGTGCCTGGGTGGCTCAGTTGGTTAAGTATCCAACTCCTGACTTCAGCTCAGGTCATGATCTCAGGATCGAGAGATTGAGCCCTGTGTTGGGCTCTGCATTGGATGTGGAGCCTGCTTAGGATTCTTTCACTCTCTGTCTCTCTCTCTCTCTCTCTCTCTCTCAAAAAAAAAAAATAAATAAAAGATACATTTAGACTGAAATATTTTACTGGGCCAAGTCAAGATATAGAGAAAAAAACACTATTTAATATTACCATCTTTTCATAAAAGATATTTGATCTCCAGAATATAGAAAGGATGTGATATTTAAATGAAGGGCATTTCTTTAAATTTAATAAAATGTATTTTATAAAAAGTAACCACACAATACTTTTTTCTCATTTTATACAAATCATTACACATGGACTATGGTCCATGAGGTATGCATTTCTAGGAATGCTTAAGGCATTTGGTTGGAAGATTATTTATATAGAAATTTTATGTATACCTCTATCTGTCACTTCATATTTCATTTCCTTATGATTCCTAGCCAAAGATCCTCAGTTTAGATGGGGACCTCCCATGAACAAGAGTATTCTGTAGGCTCCCCTCAGTGTTAAAGATGGTCAGGCCTTCTCAATTTACTGGACATGTTTTAGTTTCATTCTTCGGTTATAAGGATCAGGTCACCTGCTTTATTTCCCAAAAGAGGATGTTGATTTTAAGTTAACAGGGGTACTGAAACTGGCATTGACCTGGAAATCATGAGTTCTCCTTATTTCATGGGACCTTACTCATGATCTTTGTGCATAAAAAAATATGAGATTAAAGAAAATATTGAGGATGAAAATGAAAAAAATATGTTTACTTTAAATGTTTGCCACAGAGAAAGTCCAGACTTCAGGAGAACTGGGTTCTATGAATAAAAAGTACAGTGAGATTAAAGAGGAAAAGAAAGTTGCAAATAATCTGATCATTGGTAGAAAAACACAAGTTGTCTCTTATAATAATTAAAATCTATGATATTGTATAATCTACAAATTGTGTAATCCAAGATTGTATAATCTACAACAAGGGTTGGTATATGTCTGTGGATATCAGTACTGTGAAAGTCTGAGAGAAAGTTGTTTTCATTAGGGGATCAGAAATATACAGGAAGGGCTCAAGACAGTATTTACTTTTGGAAATAGATGTAAATAGAGTGTTAGATTTTGCAGTTTCTCTCTTAGTGCCAAGTTTTCATACAGATGCTATACAAGATAACAATAAATAATAAGTATACTTATTCATATGGAAATGGGTCAAAGTGTTAGTCTTCCTTTGTCCTCTTTTGTATAGAATTCCCTCACCATGAACTACTTCATTATTACTTATTTCAAATTCCTGGAAGAAGACTCTAACTGACCACATTCACTTTTTCATGTCAAGTCATGGATCACTGTCCAGCCTATTATCTTACTGCCTTCAGACAGAGTGCTCATCTTTGGTTCATATAGCTGTAAAGACTGGAGATGATGGGTCAGAAAGAGAATATACAATGGCCGAAGGACTGGCAGATTCTTCTAGAAGAGAGTGTGGGCAAGCAAGTAGCATAAATACCAGGTTCTAGTGCAGCAGCCTTTGACCTTGGCAGCCATTAGCCTAAACTTATTCAGTCTTTAGCAGTCCATAAGATCCAGCACTCCTCAAGCAAATGGAAAATCTGTTAACCTACCCCACTAGCCTGCCCAAGCATTTCCAAAGGCCCATGGAGGGAGGGGGAAGATTGGTGATTAAAATGAGGTCAGGCAAGTGTAGTTTGGATGTGCACAGGGGGAATGGATTAGATTTGCTTGACCTGTTACATCAGAAGAACTTATAACTGCCGCTTTTTCCTTAAAGATATTCTGGGTAATATAGGATAATCAAGATAGTGGTTGGTAATCCTTGAAGTGAAGACAAGAAGAAACTAAGTAAATGAGATTTTCGAAGTATATATAATTTGAGATGGATGTACTAATGATGTGATATCTGTTCACAAATGTGTCTATAGATGCAAATATTTTTTATGCTTTTCTAAACAGGGTAATACTTACTTTAGAAGGCATCACAACAAAGGCTCTGCCTTAAAGACACCTTTGGTGGTTGCTGAAACTAGTTGCCGTAACGTCCCACTGATAAAATTTGTGTGAACCCTTTGTTTAAAATTTTAGTGAGTTCAGAGGAAAAAGAACTGAAACTTTTGGAGTTTATAGAGGTACTGAAGAAAGAAAATTGTAGTAATGTTACTAATAGTGTAATGAAAGTCATAGGTCACAAGTGCTCACTACAAGAGGGAAAAATGTGGTGTGGTTACAAGAAAGAAAACAAATCATGAGACTGATGGTAAAGGAAGCTGAGTTTCCGACCTACGGTGTAACTAGGTAGCTATATGAACTTGCAAAGACAGTTATCCTTTCTGAGTTTCCATTTCACAAGCATTGAAAACAGAAACAAAATTTCATTCATGTTGAACACACTATGTGAAAAATATTACCCTTCTTTCTGAAAGGAGAGTAAAGGAAAGAGCATAGGAAATAGAAAACAAATGGGAAAATCATTGAACAGTGTATTAGAGAATAAAAGAATGAAAGAGAAACAGAAGCAAAAGGGAAAGAGAAAAATAAGGAGAGCAAGACCTCAGACCTTATATGTGTGTGACTTTCCCCAAAACAAGAATGTCAAAGCCAAGGCCACCAATCATGGTAGAGATCAGGCTCCTTCATGCATTAGCTTTGTGACCACAACCCAAATCCATCAATGCCCCAGAGGGCTCAGTCCTCTCATGTATAAAATAAAAGTATTAGATGAGATGATTGAAAGCTACCCTCCTGATTCATGACTTAGCTTTATATAATTGTAAACGGGAAAGATTTCATTTTATTTGTTTGAAGCTGCCAGATACCAGCTGTGCCCCTGCCTTCCTGAGATGCCAGGAAACCCAAAATGCTTTCATGACATGAATATGTATATGCTCATGGATATTCCTCAATACCTTGGGCGAGCTCATTCAGTAATAAAATCTCAAAACTGTGATTTCTGTGATTACTCTGTTTGCTTAATAGAGGAATGCATTTGCCAGGAAGGCACTGCCTGGACCTGGACATTTGGTAAACTCTGCAGACGGTATCCCAGCTCACCATGACCAATGCTAGACACTTGCCTTAGCTGTATCTGGCTTAGATACTAAAGCAAGTTTGGCAGAATCACATGGCTGTGCCTCGAAAGCTTCCGGGACTTTTGTGCCATATGGAAGGTCTTCCTCATTGTTTCTCAGGCCTGGGGCCGGCAAACAGTCTGTGCATCAGCCTCGGTGCTGAGACAGCAACTTGGCACTCACAGTCAGATCTGGCTTCGCCTCCAGCAAATATCATCTGCCCTGCTGTTTCGTTTTATGGAGTTACCACTTCCCTGTGGCAATGCTGTTTAAATATCTAATACACTCCTTATATAGCAACCTGGTAGAATGGAATGGGAGCACATATTAGGGAAACTGACTGGGTTTGAATCTCAGGCACTCTGTCATGAGCTGAGGGATCATGAATTAATCTCTAGATGTCTCTGAACCTCTCTCTTCATCTATAGCATGGGAATAATAATGATAAATGCTCCATTTGCCTCCTGAATTCTCCCTCACCACGTAATAACGCATTCACAGGTTGCCGGGAATGGGATGTGGACGTCTCTGGGGAGTCATTCTTCTGCCTGCCAGAAGAAGTAATTACTTTCTGATGATGTACAGTGGGTAAGGGCACTGGGGACAGGGGAAAGTTTAAGAAGGCCATTCCTGCCGGTGAGACTGTCATAAGACTTGTTTAGGGAAATGCGGGCAGTATAATGAGGGAGCTTGCCCAGGGGTTAGAGAGGGAAGTGGCTAGAGATGAAGCTGGAGCAACAAAATGAAGGCCAGAGCATTTTCAGGTGGTAGGAAGAAGCTATCAGCTGCTCATGGAGGGATCTATGAAACAAGCATGTTATCCGTGTTGGAGGAAAACCATAAGAGGGTGGTTTTGAGGAAGACCAAGAGGCGTGGATATGCAGGCAGGAAGTATTGAAAGAATTTCACATTAAAAGACAATAGGACACTGTAATGGAAAGGGAGACAAGGTAAAGAATTTAAGAGCTTCTTGAAGAAACAGCTGACGCTAGTGGCTAGATGCATGTCTGGATGAAAATAACTGTAATTTCCAGATTTAGGTGCCTGAGCAAATTCTGATCCTGTTTTCCTAGTCCTCTCTCCAAGAGCTCCCTCCACACTTGCTCAGGTAACTAGCATGACTGAGGCATGACTGAGGCATGCATGACTGAGATTTCCAGGCCAAGCCACTGAAGCCGGGAATGAGGGACTGGTGAGCTGGGAGGCTGTGTGGGCAGGACCACACTGGTGGCTGCAGCAATCAGAGCTGTCCTCCACTCCCACCACATCTCCTCTGTCAGACCTCCTGCCAAGACTACCTACTTCTTGGGTTAAAGCTTTAAAGTAACACACTATCTTTTGACATGTCAGCATGTGTGGCTAAATGCTCACTGCATCCTCCATTAGCTCTATGCTCTACGCCCCTGTCAGATAAAAGCTAACAATTTTTCAAGGGCAATAACTTAGAATGGAGTTTGCAGATGTATCACTGGTGATCCCTGTCTTAGCTTGGGCTGCCATCCCAGCATACTGCAGACCAAGTGCTGAAGCAACAGAAATTTATTTCTTGCCATTCTGGAGGCTAGAAAGGCCAAGATCAAGGTACCAGCAAGGCAGGTTTCATTCTGAGGACTCTTCTCTTGGGTTGGTGGTAGCTTCCATTTTGTTGGGTGCTCCCATGATCTCCTCTTGTGAATGCACGGGGGGACAGGGAGTAAGCTGTCAGGTGTCTCTTCTCATAAGAGCACTAATCCCATCATGAGGACCCCACCTTTATGATCTCACCTAACTGTGATGGCCTCCTAAAGTCCCCATTTTCAAATACCATCCCACTGGGGGCTAGGGCTTCAACATATGACTTTGTTGTAGGAGGAGGTTGAGACACAAGCATACTGGCCATGACAGTTACATTACTTTTTTCTTTAGCCCAGAGATTCAAGGAAGGGTCCGTCTTCTTACTCCTACTCCCTTCCCAGGTATACTCCCACAACTTATTGCTCTGTCATGGCCAGCTACTTGCCTGTGGAGGAGTATTCATAGATGACCTTTCTATTTACAAGGTTCTTTCATAGGACTCCGAAGCTTGGATCAGAACTCTCTGCCTACTCAGTTATCTTTGTGATCCACTGGTCCATCAGCCCTCTTTGTCTTAACAACCTCAGCCTCATGCACCTCGGAGCTTCCTTGCAATAAGTTGCAGCTGAGATTTAGGTCCTGCAAGGATTTTCTTGTTGCAATACCTGCTTGGGGTCTCTGGGCTAATGTCAAAAAGATAAATCATTCTGGTTTTCAGAAATTGCATTGATGTCGTGATGTCCGTGGATAGAGAAGGGAAGGTTCCAGGAAGGGTGCAGTTGAGGGGGTTTCTGTCATCATCATAACCCACATTCCTCAGTAAGTGACTGTGGAGTTATCAGGGAAGATGAAGCAGTTGTAAATTTGCTCCCCTTCAGAGAGATTGATTTAAGACCTGTCCTCCTGATGTATTTGGGCATTTTATGGTTTCTCGCCCTCTGATGAGCCTTAAGTGTCAGACACACCTGGATTTGAGAAACCATATATCTTCCTCCAGTACCCAGAATTCCTGCATCCAAATCATAGTCTTTTGTGAGTCCCACATAATTGACAGATTAGAATACATCTTTTTTTACCCTGACTACCAAAGATGCTATTAAAACAACACTTCCACAGGTAAGCTACCAAAGACTAGTTTCAGACTGAAGAAGAATGCAGGATAATAGATGTAATTTACACGTGGTGAGGGTCCTGTGCAGTGACTGATCCAGCAGTCCGTCAGTCCACGCTGGCCTTCTTTTCCTCTAGTGATGAGAACCCATTTAGCCAGATCTGTCATTTGCCATGTAAAAAGTAAAGTTTAACAATTTCTTAGTAAAGCAGCCATTCCTTATTATTTTTTTTTCCTGACCTTGACTGATCCATTAGTATGGATTCTCTTGTTGATCTCTTTTTACTCTGGGCTCTCTGGCCCAGTAAGACTAAATGCAATCTAGTAAGTACAAGGTGAGACATTCTCCCACTTTACCCTCAACACCAGCCTCCACTGTAGGTATTTTTGTTTATATCTGTCTATCGTGAAATTGGCTCAGAGAGGCCAACTAAGTTGTCAAGGTCACACAGGTCACACAGCTCCTTCCATATTGAAGCCTCCTGGGTTCATTTTATAAGTAAAATAGCTACCATTAAAAATTGCTCTCTCATTCTTACTATTTTAATAGCCACCTTTTCAAGGTGGTCCAAATGACTCACATGACACCCAGGGAAATCAAATACTGCTTCGGTCCTGAGCCAACAGGAAGAAAGGTGACAGGTGGTACATGGATTTTGTAAACTGTGGGCGGGCATAGATTAAAGTCATTGATCAACATCATAGAGTAAGTCTGCTGGTTGCCTTTGCAATGAGGGGAGAGAAATTTGCATTTCTTATTTTCAGGACAATAATTGTCCTGCTGTCAGGATGTTGTCGCGTGCCTGGTGCTGATTTATATGATGAAGCAATAGGACTCTCCGGTGGGCTCTCTGCAAAGCAGAGGGGTGCCTGCCATGTATCCACCTTTGGAGGGGAGCTAATTCTACCAAGTTAGCTGTGATTTATGGCCCTGAGTCTGTGCTGTGTTTCTGACAAACCACGTCCTGAGAGCAACAAGGAGGGAGGAGCTGAAGAAGCTGAAGAAGGGTGCATAGACACTGTTGCACTTGGAATGTGTGATCTATATCCCTAATAAGGGCTGCCTGGAACTAGAGCAATTAGGAAAAGGCCCCAGGCCATACCTGGCTGCCCAGTTGCGATACAAAGTAAAAAGACCCCAAGTTCGAGCTCACTGAGAAGACAAGAGCATTAACTGATCCCATCGTTGCTGTAGGTGTGCTCCGTGCAGTGATCTGTCCCTCCGGGGGAAGTGGTCTGTTCTAGGTGTATTTGTCATATGCTACATACCATGTATATCCTTGACCAGCTTTGCCTTCAGCTTTGACTTCACTGATTAAGACAAAAACAGACAAAAGAAAGAGGTTGTTCATCACACACTGCAGCATGGAGACTGTTAGTATTTGAATACTTTGAATCTATTATTTGAATCCTGGCCCCTTGGCTTCCTTAGCAATATGATTCTGGGCGAATGCCTGCCATCTCCGTGCCTCCATTTATCTGTAAAGCACAGATGGTTGTAATGATTAGGAGAAAAGTAATAGAAAGAGCACATGCCACTTGCTTTCCTTTTAGGACTCACAGTTACATGTATTATTCTACTCCTTAAGTGCCAGGTACATATCTCATTTCTCTGTTGTTTTTCCCCAAACCCTCAGCCCAGCATAGGAATTACACCTGACGCTAATAGCAGAAGGAACACTTTGCTACTCCCCTATTCAAGGGAAGAGCAGATCACCAACTTCCATCATAGGAATTAGGACTAGTAGAAGACAAGAAAGATGTGATTATTTAATAAATGTTCTGTACATAATGTAGTCAAGGAAACATCACTCAAAACCCAGCTCCAGTAAACCATGAAATTTGGGATAAACCCACATTACTTCTCTCCAAGTCTGTGCTCTCACCTAAAATAATGATCCCTGTCTTATAGCTTGTAGTACTGTAGAAAGCAAATAATTATTAACTGCTAAAGGGTAGTAGTGATATCTTTTGTTCTTGTTAATATCATTATTGGGACTATTATTACTAGATACCAGGAATGAAGCTAAGCATTTTTTTTTTATGTTGTTCCTTGACTTCCACTGACAGCCATCAGCTCTCAACTATGAAGTAGGTTAGTTTTTTTTTGGAAGAATTTCCTAAATCTTCATGGCAGTCATTCATCTAACCATTTATAAGAATGATCAAGCCACTACCTTATCCCAGGCAGTGTTCTCAGGTCTGGAATGCAATGGTGTATAATACTAATGATAATACCAAACTTCACTGAATGCTTAGTGTGTGCTGGCATCATGCTAAGTGCTTTACATGTTTTCACTCATTTAATCTTAACAACATCCCTATGAGTTAAATGTTATATTCTTATCCCCACTTTACAAAGAAGGGTGAAAAATTCCAGTAAACTGAATAACTTACCCAGGGTCAGGCAGCTAACCAGTGTTAGTGCTGGAATTATCACCCAAGCAGTTGGGCTAATGGGTCTGTGCTCTTAACCACTACTCTTGTCTTCATGGAGCTACAGTTGGGGGCAGAATATAGACAATAAGCAAATGAAGAAACGCATACATCATAAAATTTCAGGAGCATCAAATGTCACTAGAAAATGACATAAGAGTCTAGAGAGGGGCAGACGAATCTTGTGATCTTGATAATCAGTGAATTTACCTACAAGGAAGGGCTATTTGCCAAAAAATTTGAATAATGAAAATTCAAAACTATGTGTAGATCCAAGGGCACAGTTTCTCAGGCAGCATGAACAGGAAGTGGGTCAGTATGTTTGAAGGGCAGAAAGAAGGTCGTTATGCCAGGCATGGTGCAAACACAGTATTGAGATTTGCTCTCGTGACAAAACAAACCCAAATGAATCTCAGTGGCTTACAGAATTGCACATGAATTCCTTGCTCATATTACATATTGGTGGCTGCCCCTGTTTGAACACTGCCCTTGTGGGAGAGTCAGAGAAGCAAGCACTTCCAGACACATCACATAACATCATGCTGCAAAGTACTATCACTTCTGCTCAGTGCCTCCTGGTCCAAGAATGCCCTGTGGCCAAGCTTAGCAGTGGTGGGGGCAGTGATGCTTCTTGGCAAGCCCCCTGGCACAGGCAGAGGTGAGGTCCAAGGGGGATAGTTGCTGTCCTGAGACTCAGCAGAGAGTTCCTCTAAGGTTCAGGAAATCCGATCCCAGAGTAAAGCAAGTCTTCTTCAAGCATTGGAGAAGCCAGTTGCTTGACCCTAATCTGTGCTGATGCCTGTCTTGGAGAGCTCTCAAGCCGGGTCCCCAAACCAAAGGAGCTCCTCAGATAAAGGGCTTCCAGTGTGGTCACACCCCTGGTTTTCTGTTCCAGGAAGAGGTGGTCCACGGATGGACAGGTTCTACTTCCCTGTGAATGATGGGAAGTGGGTTGTGAGTGGGAGAGAATACGCTTCGAATCCATTACCAACTTGGGCATTTTAATTCTAGCCCAGGTATTAAAGGCAAATGACTTAACGTTGCGGAGACTGATGCTTCTCATGCATAAAATGGAGACCTCATATCAACCTCCTAGATGATCGTAGAGAGACAAACCAGGGCTCACAATACTAGGCAGACAATGCATGACTGCTAGGTTTTCCTTTCTGATGACAAGGTTTTCTTTTCTCTTAGGGAGGGAGATGATTAGCATCTATGATTTGATTTCACAAATGGTTAAGGAATTACCGAGACCAACGAGACAGAGGCGGTTGCGCTGTCCTCTGGCATCCAGGGACAGCATATGTCACATTAGTCTTGATCTCATGTGCCATTGGCTGTGATTCCTCCTTTTATACTACACAAAGGGAGTGGCTCTGCCATTCTTCCACTGGCAGGGCATCCTGGGATTGACACACCTTTCCTATAAATCAAAATGACCAAAAAGAGATCCAGAGAAAGACAGAACTTTCCTTACAATAAAATGCTTGAGAGATTTTGGAATAGAAACCTCAGAGGTTACTGGCCCTGTTCATGTTAGATCCTCACCAGCCTAGCCACCTAATATCGACTTTCAATTTTCTTAACTTCCTAGAACCTGGCCAAGGGCTGCAGTAATCTCTGCAGATGGAGAAACGTTGGCAGAAAGGGTATGAGAAAGGACAAGATTGCCACCACAGTAAAGGAAAGTGCTCTGCTGTGGAGGAAAACAAAACATGATAAAAGGAAGAGGTTCAAATGGCTTTCTCCACCCCCACCCTGCCCACCCAGGGCTTTAAGAGACATGAAAATGAAAGCTGGTGAAATTATCAAGTGAGAGGGACAGAGAAAAAAACATCAGGCAATGAAGTCACATTAGCAAAAGCACTGGTATAAAACAAGAGAGCAGGGCAATTTTAGAAGTCCAGAGAAAGAAGGAAGATAATGAAAGATAATGAATGTCTTACTTCACAGGGAAGAGGAAAGAAAAAAAGAGAGTAGGTAGAAAAGGATGAGGAAGAGCTGGGGGGAATGTGGATGCTGATAGCAGAAGAACCTCCCTTTTCCTTGGAACCCTAGCTGGTTGGGGTGAGGGTTCTGGGTGCTGAGGAAATGTTCATGTTTGATGGTAAAACCAGCACTGATCAAAACTCTACCCCTAATTACCTATGTGACACAGGCTCAATTATTTGCCCACGTTACATTTTTGTTTCCATATTTAAATACTGAGTATTCTCTTATCTATTTAACACATTTATTGGGAGCTTGCTTTGTGCCAGAAAATGTGTTAAGGGATCATAATAGTACTTAACTCATAAGACTAACAAGGATTAAAAGACATAGCATTCCTCTATGTGGACACAAAATAACAGCTGAGTCATCAGTGTTTCCTGTGTGCTGAGCAGTGTTGTGATTGCCTTATATGTATAAACTGCTTTTGTGGAAGGAAGAGGCTAAGTAATCAGCCCAAGATCATGTGGTTAATCAATCAAGGAACTGGGCATTGTAAGAAGGCAATCTGGAGGGGTGTCTGGGTGGCTCAGTTGGTTAAGCACCCCACTCTTTGTTTGGACTCAGGTGATGATCTTGGGGTCTTGAGATTAAGCCCCATGTCAGGCTCCGTCCTCAGTGTGGAGTTTGCTTGGGATTCTCCATCTTCCTCTCCTTCATCCCTCCCCCTGTTCACACACATGCTCACTTGCTCTCTTAAATAAATAAATGAATGAATGAATGGATTAATAAATATATATTAATATACATTATATATTAATATACATTATACATATATATTTAAGGGCAATCTGGCTCCCAATTCTGCAGTCCTAACCGCTCTGCCATACTACATATGACTCAACACAGAAGCAGGACTTTAGGCTCAGAATCGTCAACAATATCTTAGCAAATCTTAGCTTTTGTATTTTTTATTATCTGTAACTCTGTGGTGTATAGTCAATATGTACTAGATCTTAGTATCAGAGAGCCTATCCCAGAATTCAAAGTCAGACCACTGTTTCTCAGTGGGGAGACAGAGAAGATGCATAACACCCATCTTCCCTCTAAATATATAAAAATAATTGGGAAAAAATGTATCTGAGCTTGAAAGAAAGAAAAGGGAATACTCAGTGCCACATGCAAAGGGAACTCAAATCCATAACAATAACCACAAAATGAAGTTTTGCTGGGCACAGAAGTTAAGAGGCTGGGGGTTTCGATGCCTAATGAAGACTGCTCTGTGTACAGGTAGGAGCTGGAAACAAGTTTCCTTCTTAAAGGCAGAAACCTGCATGTGACTACTGATGAGTGCAAGAGGACACAAAAATCTCACCACAGGGAACTCAGTAGGGAAATACACAATCTGCCCCAGTGCCATGACTAGAGAAGGCCCTACAAATATGGGAACATGAACAATGTGTTATATGTACTGAGAGGGGATGGGTCAGATTTCTGTGTTACTAGAGGACATAAAAATTATCCCTGAGTTTGCTAAACCTATAGGGTCCTGACACAGGCATATGTGGAATTTCTCCAAACTTGGTACTCAAAAAACAGTGAGTAGCCCTCCTCCCCTTTTTATGAGCACAAATGAAACATTCTCAAAATTCATTACACAAAAGCAATAAAAATAAAAATCAATAGCAAAAATCGCCATACATTTAGAAACTACAGAACGTACTTCCAGAGTATCAACAGGTGAAATAAAGATAGAAATTATGGAGTATTTAAAATTGATTAACATCGAAAGCACAGTGTATCAAAACATAAGGAATAGATCTAAGATTATTCTTAGAGGAAAACTGGTATCTTAAAGTACATGAATTAGAAAGCTTTAGGCACCTAGAGTTCATGGCTCTATCAGGCAACCCCATCTTTTGAAATCTATCTGGGTGTGGGCAGCAATGCCCCCCCTCCCGCCCCCGCCTCATGCCCTCTGTGTGCTGGTGGAGATGGCGCTGGGCCTTTACAACCGAAGTGTGCTGCCTGCGCCCTCTGGAGTGTGGCCACCATGGCCTGCAGGTAATGGACCCCAAGGAGCACACCTGAGGGGGTTGAGGGGCATGGATCCCTCAAGTCAGGCAGTGGTGGTCTGACACTCTCATCCTACAGGTGTCTATTCTTTGAATCTATTGTCAACCTGACCCTTGCACTTTGGGCCCATGAGGAGCTTGACAGCCCTAATTTAGATCTCTGACTTTGCCATTCTTTCATTGTTCCTGGCTTCTATTGAGATGGCTGACTATTCTCTAAATCATGTAGTCCTTGGGCTATACCCTTAGCGATCTCTCCAGACTGGCTCTTTCATTCTTTGCGGTACAGGCTGAGTATTTTCCAGATCTTACATTCTGATCCCTTTTCTCCTGACAGTTCCATCTTTAAGTGATTTTTTTCTTCTCAAATTTTACAATAAGCAGTTAGAAGTAGCCAGACCACTGCCTCAATATTTTGTTTAAGATTTCCTCAGCCACATATCCAATTTTATCAGTCACGAGTTCTAGCTTGCACAAAACACTACTACATGAACCCAATTTATTTGTGTTCTTTGCCACTTTATGACAAGGATGGTCTTTCTGCCAATGTTCCATAGCACACCTCTCTATTTCCATCTGTGATCTCATCGGAATGGCTTTTATCTTCTGTATTCCTGTAGACATTTTATTCAGGATTACTTAGGTATTCTCTAAGAAGCCTGAGGCTTTCTCTAAAGCTTGCCTCTTTTCTTTGTGAGCTTTTACCAGATGGTACCTTAAGGGGGTCCATTCATAGCAATGTAAGCTTTTTCTGGCACGCACTTTACAGTTCCTCTGGCC
Organism: Mellivora capensis; assembly: GCA_004024625.1. Taxonomy (NCBI): domain Eukaryota; kingdom Metazoa; phylum Chordata; class Mammalia; order Carnivora; family Mustelidae; genus Mellivora; species Mellivora capensis. The sequence continues at coordinate 52,172 of PISX010011175.1, forward strand.
TCTACCCATCACCAGTGTGTGAAACACTGACGTGGCTGGAGACATTTTAAAACAGAGTTAGTCCACTGTAGATAAACAGTCTTGGCCGACCTTATTTGAACTGAGCCAAAACCTTTGAAGGGGCAAAACAGCAATTGTTTTGCAAGCAACTGCTCCTAAAAGTTAACAGGCTAGTGGGCATCTTGATCACAAGACTGTGGCTTGCGGACTTTCTGCAAACAGGAGAGTTAAATAATGCACACCAGAAATATTTCGTTGGTTAACACCAACACGATCGTCCATCAGTGTGTAACAAAAAGTGTCATGGCCTGTTAGTACCAACTGACAATATTTTTCATCCTTTTATCTGAGTAGTGCAATCGCCTCTATCCTTTTGCTCGTAAAACCCCTTTGCTTTCAGCGTATAAGTGGGAACATTATTTGGGTATTTACCTGAATCTATGTTCCCCAAATTGCAATCCTTTGATTACTCATAGCACCCCAATCTTGGTACTGTTAGGATACGGAGTCGACCACCCCTCAAATAGACAGAGAACACTCCCGATAATGCAAGTCACACAGCAAGGTTTTATTTCCAACTAGCTGGGCTCCAAGTATCTGCCCGACGCAGCAGGCTTCTACAAGGACCCCAAGCACTCAAACCCAAGGGTTTATATAGCATTTTTAAGGCACTTAACACACAGTAATTTTCCATACATTCATATCTGGCTCCACACTCTGACGGTCCACTTTTGCATCACTCCCTGGTGGTCTAGTGAGATAAGATACATCTTTACCAATGTATCTAGTCTGCAGCCGCCCTTATTCTGGTGTTTAGGACTGACTTGTTTTTCAAGACTTGTTTTCCCAGAACTTGTTTTTCAAGCTTCCCCTAGTCACATACTCAGTAAAATGGCTTCCTGGCCTTTTAAATGGCTGTACTTATGCTAAAGCTAAACCTGAGGTGGGATGGCCTTAATTTTTCTCGGCCTCCACATTTCCCCCTCTCAGAGGAACCTAAGGAAGGACCGAATCATGGGTCCAGGCTGGTCTCAGCAACAAGGTCCAGTGGTTGGTGGGAGTGGTCAGGATCACGATGTAGGGTCCCTTCCAGTGTGGTGAAGTGTCAGTTTGTAGAGAGGTCAGGCCATCTCCACGAACCGGGATATCCACAGCCTGCAGTAGCCCACCATCCCAAGAAACTCCCTCGTGGAGATCAAAGCCTAAGTAAGTGGCGTGGCTCTGACAGAGCTGTGCTTTCGTTGCTGACACCTGATACACTTTTCCCGCAGAGTCTGTAAGAGAGCTCTCATCCCCTGCAAGCATGACTCAGTCCTCAGCAGCTATTTCCATTATTCCCACCAACCCAATCAGATTCTTCCCTTCAAATCTTTCAATTTTCTGAAGTTTCCTCCTTATATCTGGGGCTGACTGACTGGCAAAAGCAAGATCATCTAAACCAGCTATCAGTGCAATTTCTCTGAAGTTTTCCTCAAGTTGTCTAGCTTAGGTAAACAAACCTTTAAAGACAATCAAATCTAGAATTCAACATCCACAAAGGTGTGTTATTAAAACATAATTTTTCTCTCTAAAATAACCCTCATTTCCTGAGATAGCCACATCAGGACTAATTAATTTGAAAAACAAGTCCAGTTTTAACAAACTTGGCCTAATTATTTACATAAGCTCAGCAAGAACAGTAAGTGATCATATAGATCTTTAAAAATCTGCTTTGCTGGAACTTTTCATAAGGAATATCTAGGTTGAACTTTTAGTAGCCTTTCCAGGCCAGAAGCCAAGCCACATAGTTGCCATCAGACATGCCTGCAATACCTGTCGATTTGGGCCAACTCCTCTTCCTGAGGTGCCCAAGGTTCCTGAGATTCCTGCCCCTGCCAGGGAGTGACATTCTTTACTCACCTGGTGAGGCTGCTGGGAACTCTGTAAGCAAGGTATCAGGCCAACAGTTCCAAAGGGCTTTATGGCTCCAGGTTTTATAAGGTCAACCTTAGTTCCCTTATGCTGTCTGGTCATATCTGAGTCTATGTATGTCTTTCTCAAATATGACATTCCAGTCAAAACCTTTGTAAAATAACCAGTGTTTCTAATGGTGTCCTGTTACAAGGAGAACAGATTCTTATTGAACTTATGCAAATGACTGATTGCCATGGAAGAAAGAATACTTACTGAGACCTTAGGAGGGTTCAGATAGAAAAGTTGAATGCTTTGATTTGTTTGCCAATTAATATTTTTAGATTTCTGTAAGTTACAGATAAGTCCAGCCGGAGGAGCCAGCACCCTATTTGGACTTACTGGAGCATTGCTCATCTGTACTGCCTCAACCTTCAATCTAATAACAATTGTGGATCCTGCATGTCCCCTGTACTTGTAGAACACTATTCCCCACTGTTTCCCTTGAATCCAATTGTTAACCCCTTCCCGTCTTTCCTGGTCAGTGAACCGAACTCAGATCCTGTCTGAGTCTTGAGGGGAACAAGGCCCTCGAAGGAGAGGAACGGCTGCCCCTCTAGGTTTCCCTTGATTAACAAAAGCATATTTTAGAGAGTCTGGTCATGAAACCGCCTACCTCCAATCCCCATCACTAGAGGTGACACAGGCCCAACTCTTACAGAAGGAATATTGGACCCCCCCCCCCACATTGTCAGCCCTTAGAGTGTCCTGGGCAGGCATAGAATCCATAGCTATGGGCTAAATTGGGTGCCGTGGGCTTGTAATCAGGGTTGATATCCCTAAAGCAGAAGGTTAAGTCTGGCCACCATGTGGATAGTGGGGCCACACGGGTGGTTTCGTTGAGAGTCCTACCAGTCTCTTCAGCAGTCAGGATCCATGTCTGCTTATAAGGGCGCTGAGGGTTGGTTTCTGCGTGGTTCCTTTTCCAGTCATTGAGCAGGGTCAGGACCAGCAGCCACTTCATCGTCGGACCAGATGGGAGATTCGGTGCATCTCCGAGGTCTGGAGAGTTGTAGCTTCAGAGGATTATCAGGGTGTTGTCGCACAGTCCACTCCCTGGCTTGTCTCTGCTCTGGCTGGGTGGCTCGGTGAACGTGGGAGTGGTGGACCCAAGGCCCAATGCCGTCAACCTTTAAGGCAGTGGGGGTAACCAGAACAACCACAGAAGAACCCTTCCATCTTTTCCTCTAAGGTTCGGGACCTGTGTCTCCTTACCCATACCCAATCCCCTGGAACAATGCCATGTTCCGGATTCAGTGTATCCCTTGTCTCATGCACATACGGGGAGTTCCAAGCCCGGAAGATGGCATAGGGTAGGAGAGTCACCCAGTTTACGCCAGTCTTGATGGTCAATTTAGATAAGGTCTCTTAAGGTTCGATTCATCCTTTCTACCTGCCCGGAGCTCTGGGGACTATATTCACAATGTAACTTCCAATCGGTCCCCACCGCTTGGGCCAGTCCTTGTAGGATTTTGCTGATGAAAGCCGGGCTGTTATCGGACCCTGAAACCTCGGGGACCCCATATCTGGGTATAATTTCTTCTAGTAATGCCTTAGCAACAACCTGGGCAGTCTCTCGTTTCGTGGGGAAGGCCTCCACCCAGCCTGAAAAGGTGTCAACCAGCAAGTACTTATACCCATACCTCCCAGGTTTTACCTCAGTGAAATCCACCTCCCAGCTTCATCCTGGTGCCCTCCACTGTACCCTTGTACCTGTATGTAGGGGTCCCATCTTAAGTGACTTAGCAAGGTATAAGGGTTGGGGACCATGGGGTGGATGTCCTCGATCCTCTTATTTACTTCCCTCAAGTCCTGGACAGGCCTGTAATCCTTTCCCCCTGGTTTCTTAATGGGGAGAAGCGGGATATTCCAGGCAGAGTGGCAGGGTTTCAGTATCCCAACTTCTAAGAGGCGGTTAATGTGTGGGGCAATCCCTTTCCGTGCCTCAGTGGGCATGGGGTACTGGCAGACCCGGATAGGCTGGGCCGAGGCTTTCACTTCGACCACTACTGGTGCTCGGTGGGCCGCCAGACCCATACCGGCTATCTCTGCCCATGCCTGAGAGTATGTTCTAAGCCAGTAATCCATCTCATGGGGCCACTTTATGGGGGAAGAGGTATCCTGCAGGGCAAACAGGTGATGCTCATCTGCGAGGGACAAGGTCAAAACATGAAGGGGCTGTCCCTGGCTGTCCATCACTTTGATGCCGTCTGGCTCAAAGTGGATACGGGCCTGGACTTTGGTTAGGAGATCACGCCCCAACAAGGAGGCCGGGCATTCAGGGATAACTAGGAAGGAGTGGGTCACTTGGTGGTGGCCCAAGTCCACCCGGCGCCTACTGGTCCATCAATAAGCCTTGGACCCAGTTGCCCCCTGCACCAGGCTGGTTTTCTGAGATAGGGGCTCAGTAGGCTTGTTTAAAACTGAGTACTGGGCTCCTGTGTCCACCATGAATCCCAGTGGTTTCCCTTCCACATACACAGTTACCCAAGACTCGGGGAGGGGATCTGAGTCCCATCTTCCCTAGTCACTGTCCATTCCTGCCGGCAAAACCCGAGCGTCCTGTTTGGTCTGGCCCTGGCACGTGGGGCATTCCTTCACACATTGCTCGCTATCTAGCCTGGGCCACAGTTTTCGAGGTCGGGTCGGTCTGGCTGGACCTGGTCTCGCCCGGGCTGTGCCCTACACCCCTGCCAGCAGGATCTTGGCCATTTCCTTTTGCTGCCTTTTGTTCTCCCTACTCAGATGCTCTCTGTCCTCTTTCCTAATTCTTTCTTGTAACTCCGGATTTTCCTTTCTGATCCGATCCTCCCTTTCCTTCGGAGTCTCCCGAGTGTTAAAAACTTTCTCTGCCACTTTCATCGGATCCCTAATGGTCATTTCCCCAATCTTTCCTGCTTATATAATTTCTTTCTAATATCTGGGGCAGCCTGGTTTATAAAGGACATAATTACAGCTGACTGATTCTCCTCTGGCAGGGGGTCCAAAGGGGTGTACTGCCTATAAGCATCATAGAGGCGTTCTAAAAGCACAGCCGGGCTTTCATTTTTCCCTTGCATCACAGCCTTTACCTTAGCCAAATTGGTGGGGTGGCGTGCCACCGCTTGGAGACCTGCCATAAGAGTCTGGCGGTAAACTTGGAGACGGCTCCCTACCTTCCGCGTTCCCAAAGTCCCAGTCAGGTCTATTCAAGGGGAAGCGCTCCTCGACCAGGTTTGGCAAGGTTGTCGGGGCTGTCCATTGTCGCTGGGGACATTCTTTTTGGCCTCGGTGAGGATCCACTCTTGCTCTTCGGTGGTGAACAAAGTCTTAAGGAGCTGTTGGCAGTCGTCCCATGTGGGGCTATGTGTATGCATGGAAGACTCAATCAGGTCAGCCAGGACCCCGGTCTTCAGAGAAAGGGGGATTTTGAGCCTTCCAGTTATAAAACAATTACAAATGATAAAAACTCAGAACAGATCAAGTGACGACCCTTATCAAAACATTAAACTTAGCAGTACTGAGTAACTTGGCATATCAAGGAAAAGCCTTATTAGTCAAAGAGATCTCATTTACAATTTTGGGCGAGCAAAGAGAAAACCATTTCCTTTTTTTTTTAACAGATCAATTAACCTAAGGAAACTTTGCCCTTTTAAACAGAGAGAAAACCAGCATTTTTTTTTCTATACCAGTGTCTTTCCTTTTTGTTCCTAAGCATGCAGTCTTAAGATAATGGGTTTACTGGGTTTCCCTCCCATTCCTTATCTCTTTCTTACATATCTCCTACTTTCCTAAAGACAGAGTTGCTTCCCTTATTTCCATCAGTCTTAGTTACACTTAGCAGAATTTTGTACTCTTAGAAATACCTTAACCTCTGGTGGTGGCTAATTATTAACCAATTGTGAACAGTTAAAACAGAATTCTTTAGAAGGCAAATTTATGAATCAGTTAAGCACAAAACATGTTTACCACCAGATTTAAATATTCTTAGTTTCTTTGCAGTGAGAAGTCAAAAGTACAAACCTGGTTCCCGTAATCAATGCTTTACCCATTTGGTTTAACCCATTTGGTTAACCCATTTAACCCGTTTGGTTAAGAACTAGATGTCCATCATTTAATTCCATTTGTCATCCAAACAAAACTTTAAATTACCAATTATCCATTAAAACTTTGAGACATACAATTAACCATCAGTTTAGTCATCTCTTTGCTAACAGATTTTAACAAACAACATGAGCTTATTTGACCTTCAGTAAACTTAAAGTTTCCTATTTACTGCTGATAACTTAAAAGACATGTATGTCTTAATTAAACCAACAAACTTAACTTAGTTCAAATACTGATTTACGTTCCACCTGGGCCCACTCCACTTTGAATGTTTACCTGAGACACAGGTGGGAAGATCTGGAGTGGGGGGTGTTAGGTCCAGGGGGTGTTCTTCTTGCTCCTTGACAGTGAAGAGAGAAGGAGCCATGGTGCATGATCTAGAGACTAGTCATGCAGGCTGCACACACGTTGGTGCAGAAACATGAGAAGGGGGAGACAGAAGAAACAAAGTGCTGCCAGGAGGCAGAGAAAGGATTCCCGGTTTTAGAGCTTATCAACTCCAACAGAGGAGCAGATGCTATGCTTTCCCACCAGCAAGGGGGTGGGGGTAGGCAGTCTATGTCAGGCCAGAGAGGGCAAGGAACTTCCCTGAAACAAAGGGAGTTTCAGCAGCTGCTTGGAAATATTCCTTAAAGTCTTTGTCCCGAGTTAGACTACTCACAGTTGGCTCCAGTTATAGACAGCCATTAACATAGGAAATGAGCGAGGGAGAAGCCCCTACATCTATTAGGAGGAACACAGAGAAATAAAGTCAGAGTCCCCCTTGCTAGGGATGGCCCAGCAACCTGGGTTTACTAGAAGGCTTGTTCTGCAAAAGGCCCTTAGTTTGGGGTCCTGGTGTAAAGCAATGAAGGCCTAAGTATGAGCAATGAAGGTATAGCTTTAAGTAGTTAGTAGAAGACACTGACAAGAAACAGTAAAGACTGAAATCCGTCATGGTCTATGTGACATTCCAACACATGTGGTCCTCACAGCCAACTTCCCTAGGAAATTGTCCCCGGTTGCATTTTAATTCAATTGGGTACTGGTTTCGGCCGGCTCCCAAAGGAGGTCCCACGGCCAGAAGTGGCTAGACCAGGGATGTGGAGGGGATCACATTAGATCAGTCAGGAGGAAGCCTCACATGGGAGTCTTAAGATTGGCAGCCGTCCTGGTGACTTAGGTGGCCGTCCCGTGCCCAAGAGAGACAACTTTATATAAGAACAGGAACAGAGAGAGGGCATCCAGTTTCTGGGTCTTATTACCATTCTCGGCCCCCTAGAGACACTCGCCACTGGGGATTTTCTCGGTCCCCTAGGGACGAGCAACACAACAGGAAACAAAAAGACAAGACAAAGACAACCAATGACAATTAACAAGAACACACTCTCACAGCCTCAGTCCACCTAAGACAAAGCCCCATACACTTAACAAACACAAAATTCCCATGCATTTAACAAACAGCACAACTGACAATAAAAACAAGATGCCTGACCACCTAGGGGACTCGAAACCCCTGGCTGCCTTGGGGGACCACGAACCCCTTGGTGACCTCTTAGGGGGACTCCAACCCCCTGAAATGGTGGGGGACAAATGGTTTTAGCCAGGAGGGAGGACTTTCCACCCAAGCCTGCCACATTAAAATGTAAGGATATTGGTCCGGGTGGCCCTGTAGTTTGGGCTGGTTGATTACATCTCGGACCTTCTTAATAATGACCAGAGAAAGGTCCCCTGGGGTGGCCAGCCCACCTTAAAAGCAAGCCAGTCTGCAGAGCAGAGGGTATTAAACTCACCATTTTTTATTTTCATGCCATGATCATGAGCCTTGGAGCGGATCTCAGGGAAGTGGCTCAGGAGCAGGGTCTTGGGCATTACCTGAGCCTGTTCCATTATTATTACAAAAAGAAGCCAGGAAAAGACAAGAGACACAAAGCCAGCAAACACACAAATTCGAAACAAGTTTTCTAACACCCACCGGCTGGTCAGCCACACCACATCCACAGGTGCCATCCCACTCACACAACACTCAGGATCCTTACCTGGCTGTCCAAATGGCGTCCACTGTGGATGTCGTTCTGACACCCTTTCGTCCGGACGTCTCCCGCGACTTCCAGAAATGGAGCCTCCAGGGTCGCAACCCACTCCTTCCTTCCCGTGAGAATTCTCAACTGGGACCGGGCAGAGACCTGTTTTAGTTTCTCCTGTCTAGGACCTGTTTCAGTCCTCCCCTCTTGCGACCGGGCAGAGACCTGTTTCAGTCCTCCCCTCTTGGAGATGGCCAAACCTCCTGCCATGGCTTCTATTTAAACCTCGGTACCGGGGGGTCGTCTGTCTCCCTGAGGAGGGTCTTAAAATCTCGGTGGGACCTCCAAATGTTAGGATACGGAGTCGACCACCCCTCAAATAGAGAACACTCCCAATAATGCAAGTCACACAGCAAGGTTTTATTTCCAACTAGCTGGGCTCCAAGTATCTGCCCGACGCAGCAGGCTTCTACAAGGACCCCGAGCACTCAAACCCAAGGGTTTATATAGCATTTTTAAGGCACTTAACACACAGTAATTTTCCATACATTCATATCTGGCTCCACATTCTGACGGTCCACTTTTGCATCACTCCCTGGTGGTCTAGTGAGATAAGCTCTTTACCAATGTATCTAGTCTGCAGCCGCCCTTATTCTGGTGTTTAGGACTGACTTGTTTTTCAAGACTTGTTTTCCCAAAACTTGTTTTTCAAGCTTCCCCTAGTCACATACTCAGTAAAATGGCTTCCTGGCCTTTGAAATGGCTGTACTTAGGCTAAGGCTAAACCTGAGGTGGGATGGCCTTAATTTTTCTCGGCCTCCACAGTACCAATTTCCTTCTGAGTCTGTTTCAGCTACTCTAACAAAGATACCATTTACTGGGTGGGTTATAAACAGAAGTTTGTTTGTCACAGCTTTGGAGGCTGGAAAGTCCAAAATCAAGGTGCCAGGAGATTTGCTGTTTGATGAGAGCCTGCTTCCTGGTTCACAGATGGCTGTTTTCTTTCTGAGTCCTTCCATAGTAGGAGAAGGCTGGGGAATTCTCTGGGATCCCTTTTATAAGGATGCTAATCCTATTCAGAAGGACTCTTCTTCCTGACCGAATCAACTCCCAAAGGCCCCACCTCCTACTACCATCACATTGGAGGATAGGATTTTAATAGTGACAGAAGGGTTGGGGGGTAGAAGGCCTTGAGTCTGCAGCACTATGATGTAGGAAGTATTCTCTATTATGTTCACACTCTGAGATTTTGAAGTTTACCTCTTATGGCTCTCAGTACTTGAGAGCAGCTGTCATTAGTTCAATCTGAATAGGAAGTATTGGGGAAGCTGGTGGGGAAGGATGACTGTAAATTCATAGAATAATCAGAGATGACCTTAAAGATAGAATGGAGGCCTTCAGTCAGTAACATAGTTGGTTTATTCAATAATCATTGAAGGATCTATTCAATATCTTTATGTTTCTGATTTTCTTTTTGCTCCTATGAAAATAAAAATACTGCAATGGACATATTGGGTATACATTTTTTACATAATTGTTCTTTTTTTTTAAAGGAAAAGATAAATCTCTAGATGTGAAATTCCAGAGTTTAAGTATACACATTTAAAATTTTGTTACATATTGACAAATGGGGCCATCCAGGAAGATGTAAAAATTTTACACGCTCACCATTGCTGTTTTCCTATCTTCTCATCACAGAGCAGTATCAGCCTTTTCCATCTTTGCTCAAAATAATAAGCCATGATGATAAAAATAGTTGGTGTTTATTGGGTACTGCTTTTATACGAGACACATCACTAAGTACTTTATAAATATTAACAAAGACAATCCTTCTACAAGCACTACATGTTATCAGTGCTAATTCTACAGTATAGGTAAGAAAATTGAATTACAGAGAGGAGTGAATCAGTATGAATCCAGAGCTGGACCATTAACTACTTAGCTATAATCAATTTAGTAATTAAAATGATGTCTCATTTAAATTTGTTTCTTTGGTTATCAATGAGATTAAACTTTTCAAATTTTTTTAAGAGTTTATTTATTCATTTGTCACAGAGATCACAAGTAGGCAGAGAGGCAGGCAGAGAGAGAGGAGGAAGCAGGCTCCCAGCTGAGCAGAGAGCCAGATGTGGGCCTCAATCCCAGGACCCTGAGATCATGACCTGAGCTGAAGGCAGAGGCCCTAACCCACTGAGCCACCGAGGCGCCCCCAAACTTTTCAGATATTTTAATTGGATATTTGGACTTCCATAAGTTAAACTTTCAACTCTTTTCCAAGTATTCTGTTGGGGAGTTTGTGCATTTCATGCTATTTTTCTTAAGATTTTTTTTTTTTTTTTTTGGTCTATTTGACAGAGCGTAAGAGAGCACAGGCAGGGGGAAGGGGAGAGGGAGAAACAGACACCCCACTGAGCAGGGAGCCTAACCTGGGGCTCCATCCCAGGACACTGGAATCACAACCTGAGCCAAACGCAAATGGTTAACTGACTGAGCCACCCAAGTGCCCCCATTTCATACTATTTCTAAGCTCTGTGCTATTTATCCCAGTTGTCCATTTGCCTTTTAAGTTGGTTACAATATGCATTGTTGGAGAAAGAATTTGTTTGATGTCATAAATTATCATTTTTAATCAGAAGTCATTTAATATTAATGACTAGATACATGCCTTTGCAAACAGAAACCAAAGGTAGTATTTTTAAAGTTCTGATAATTTGAACCAAAGATATAAATAAAATGAGAGAAAATAAAGCAGAATATTATTTCATACTAAGACAGTTCAAGAATCAGGTGAAAAAATAAGTTGTTTTAAATTTTTTTTTTCATTGAGATATGATATACACAAAGTACACAAAACTCATGTGCCCAGTTTGATGAATTTTAACTTTATTAATACATATTTACCACCCAGATCAAGATGTACATTCTTTGTATATAGCAAAATAGACAAAAAAAATGTATAGTTCATATGTATACATCCATGTAACAACTATCCAAATCAAAACAAAATATTTCCATCAGCCCAGAAGTTGCTTCTTGTCCCTTCTCTGTCCATATCATTTTACAGGTAACCGACAATTGACTAACAGTTTTACTTGTTTTTGAACCTCATGTGAATAGAATCATACAGGATCTTCTCTTTTGGTTTGGCATCTTCACTCAGCATGAGGTTGAGTGGATCACTAGTTAATTCTGTTTTTTTTTTTTTAATTGTAATATCCCATTATATAAATGTACTATAATTATCCATTTCTATGCTGTACATTTATTTACAGTTTTGCCTTTTTATGGTACAAATGCTGTGAACATTCTTGTAAGTATTAAGAGTTTAATGAAGAAGCCAAAACAAAATGAAAAGATCAAAGATAAAATCATCCCATTAAACCAACAACAATTAACTATAAAGTTATAAAAGAGGTTCTAATCATAATAGAACTAAATTACCTAAAAGAACAGGGGCTGATCTTAATAAGAATTGTATTAAATCTTTGTAAAGGGAACTATAATATTTTATTGGGATAAATAAGGAGATAGAATTGATGCAGACAAAAGATTTACCTGGATACTGTGGCTAAATATCATAAAAATATTTAATATTCCCAATTTACCTTATAAAACTAGCACAATTGCAACTCTAATCCAAATATAGTTTTGGATTAAATAATGCTATAATTCATCTGGAAAAATAGCAATGGGACATACTGAAGGATATTTCATCAACAATAATGACTCTGATGCCGATGTTACTGAATTTTAGATACATAATGCAATGAGAGAGAATTGAGAATTTAAAAAGAAACAAAAGCCAAAATACTGGATGTATATCTGATAAGGCAACCCTTTCTAAAATTAAGAAAGGACCAATTAAAAATATTGCCTATACTTTCAGAAGTGAACAAAGTGGGGCCTTAGTTTTAGGGGAGACCTTAGGTCTCCTCCTGGTAACCAAATGGCATTGAGGAAGAACCACTGGGGGAAGGAGATGGTCAGAGGTTCTACAGCAAATTTGTATATTTTGACACCACTGTTCGGAAGTGCTAAGCCTAGAAAGCAAGTCTAATAGATCGATCAGCATCAGCAGAATCTTGCATCTGCTGGATGTTTAATCAGGATAGATTAGGCTATCCACAGAAACAAAAACATCAACATCTCAGTGACTTGATGATGGAACAGTTTATTTCTCAATCACGCAGAGTGGGCTGCATGTCTGGGCAGCATCGTAGAGTTCATATCCTCTAGTACGGCTCACATTCCAGCATGCTTTGATCTTCAGGTGTTCTCCGTCTGACCACAGGTTTCTGCACCCACTGAAACAGAGAAAGGAAACATGGATAACGGTGCTTGAGCTAATATATGCTTTTGCTCAGAGTTGCTGGCAAGAGGTAGTCATGTGACCACTTAACATTTTGAGTATGTAGCTAGAAGAAGATAATTACATACCAATGCAAATTCCACTGCACTGGCCCACCTATGGAAAGAGGGGATGGACTAAATATAAGCTTCCATGTCTCCGTGACTTTGCTCCCTCATGATTTTTTTCCATAATGCCAGGGCTAAGATAGAGTTCAGCATCTCAAATGGGTGTGGTTTTGGTCCCTGTCTACTGCTCTACAAATAATCTTTCTAGGGATTTGTAGAACTCCACATGCATTCTCTGCTGGGGGAGAGAGAACAGGTTTTCAAGGCCACTGAGAACCTTCTGATGGGCAGATTTCAGTGCTCTTGCATCAGGGGCATAAGCTCAGGTCCTACAAGCCCTAGAAAAAGGGTTTCCATGTGAAGCCCTCAGAGCAGGCTCAGAGGAGATAAAAACGATCAGGCGCAGAAAGGGATGGGCACATGGTCCCAAGAGGACTTGCCTGAACGCATATAATACTCGACATGAATTAAATGTATCACAAAAATATAGTCCAAAAGCAACAGTGATTTCCAGGGGATTCTCTCCAACTCAAACATAGGGTGTCTATTCTGCTTTTAGGGTATCAGCTAGGCTTCCAACTGTTGCATAAGAAGCACCTTCCCTTTTCTGTCATCTAACAGGATACAGACACCTACATCTTTATTTACTGGAATTTTTAGATGTTTTCATTAATTTCAAAGAAAATTGTCTTATAAATAAGAGAATATAAAAAATTTTAGATGCCCAATTAGATTAAAAATGGCATCACTAATTTAAATATGCATATTAAATACACTTCAGCTGAAAGTCAGCCTAAAATAGAGGGGTAGGTGTTCTGTGCAGAGGAGGAGCTAAGCTTTAATGCCTGCTGTGTGGTGCAATGATTCTTCTTTTTTTTAATTTCATTTCTTTTCAGTGTAACAGAATTCATAGTTTTTTTGCACCACACCCAGTGCTCCGTACAATGCGTGCCCTCCATAATACCCACCACCTGGCTTCACCAACCTCCCACCCCCCACCCCTTCAGAACCCTCAGGTTGTTTTTCAGAGTCCATAGTCTCTCATGGTTCATCTCCCCCTCCAATTTCCCTCAACTCCCTTCTCCTCTCCACCTCCCCATGACCTCTGTGTTATTTCTTATGCTCCGCAAATAAGTGAAACCATATGATAATTGACTCTCTCTGCTTGACTTATTTCACTCAGCATAATCTCTTCCAGTCCCATCCATGTTGCTACAAAAGTTGCATATTCATCCTTTCTGATGGAGGCATAATACTCCATAGTGTATATGGACCACATCGTCCTTATCCATTCGTCCGTGGAAGGGCATCTTGGTTCTTTCCAGAGTTTGGCAACCGTGGCCATTGCTGCAATAAACATTGGGGTACAGATGGCCCTTCTTTTCACCACATCTGTATCTTTGGGGTAAATACCCAGTAGCGCAATTGCAGGGTCATAGGAAGCTCTATTTTTAACTTTTTGAGGAATCTGCACACTGTTCTCCAGAGTGGCTGCACCAACTTGCATTCCCACCAACAGTGTAAGAGGGTTCCCCTTTCTCCACATCCTCTCCAACACGTTGTTTCCTGTCTTGCTAATTTTGGCCGTTCTAACTGGTGTGAGGTGGTATCTCAATGTGGTTTTAATTTGAATCTCCCTGATGGCTAGTGATGATGAACATTTTTTCATGTGTCTGATAGCCATTTGTATGTCTTCATTGGAGAAGTATCTGTTCATATCTGCCCATTTTTTGATATGATTATCTGTTTTGCATGTGTTGAGTTTGAGAAGTTCTTTATAGATCCTGGATATCAACCTTTTGTCTGTACTGTCATTTGCAAATATCTTCTCCATTCCGTGGGTTGCCTCTTTGTTTTGTTGACTGTTTCCTTTGCTGTGCAGAAGCTTTTGATCTTGATGAAGTCCCAAAAGTTCATTTTTGCTTTTGTTTCCTTTGCCTTTGGAGACATATCTTGAAAGAAGTTGCTGTGGCTGATATCAAAGAGGTTACTGCCTATGTTCTCCTCTAGGATTCTGATGGATTCCTGT
>PISX010011176.1:0-40000 GCA_004024625.1 Mellivora capensis
TTCTTAACCTTCATTTCTTCATTCTACAGTAATAATGCTTACAATTGCCTTTTCTCCCTCATCTGATTCTATCTGCAGGCTCCCTGCCATCTTGTGTACACCCTCATTTTCCTTATAATTCTGTATCAAAGAAGACAAAGAACAGGTCTAGCAAGGCAGGATCCTCCTGCTCTCCATAACCCCACCTTGAAGAATCACCATTCATAATTTTGTAGAACCTTCATAATATCCCACTTCATGGGTGTTCTATAATATTTTAATCATTTCCCTATCAAAGGGTATAGAGAATATCTTCAGATTTTGTTATCAATATAAAAGGACCTTTAAATAACTTTTTAACACATGTAAATGTAATAAATTCTTTATGTATTTTTTTTTCAAGTTGTCCTACCAGAAGGCTGAGTGGATTTTTTTTATTATTTTTATTAATACATAATGTATTATTTGGCCCAGGGGTACAGGTCTGTGAATCATCAGGCTTACACACTTCACAGCACTCACCATAGCACATACCCTCCCCAATGTCCATAACCCAACCACCCTCTCCATATCCCCCTCCTCCCAGCAACCCTCAGTTGTTTTGTGAGATTGTCTCTTATGGTTTGACTCCCTCCTGATCCCATCTTGTTTCATTTTTTCCTTCCCTATCACCCAAACACCCCACTCTACCTCTCAAATTCCTCATATCAGGGAGATCATATGATAATTGTCTTTCTCTGTTTGACTTATTTCGCTCAGCACAATACCCTCTAGTTCCATCCACATCATTGCAAATGGCAAGATTTCACTTCTTTTGATGGCTGCATAGTATTCCATATACATATATATATATATATATATATATATATATATATATATATATATATACCACATCTTCTTTATCCATTCAGCTATTGATGGACATCTAGGTTCTTCCCATAATTTGGCTATCGTGGACATTTCTGCCATAAACATTTGGGTGCACGTGCCCCTTCGGATCACTACATTTGTATCTTTAGGGTAAATACCCAGTAGTGTGATTCCTGCGTCATAGGGTAGCTCTATTTTCAACTTTTTAAGGAACCTCCACACTGTTTTCCAGAGTGGCTGCACCAGCTTGCATTCTCACCAACAGTGTAGGAGGGTTCCCCTTTCTCCACCAATGCCAGCATCTGTCATTTCCTGACTTTTTAATTTTAGCCATTCTAACTGGTGTGAAGTGATTTTGATTTGTATTTCCCTGTGGTTTTGATTTGTATTTCCCTGATGCTGAGTGATGTTGAGCATTTTTTCATGTGTCTGTTGGCCATCTGGATGTCTTCTTTGCAGAAATGTCTGTTCATGTCCTCTGCCCATTTCTTGACTGGATTATTTGTTATTTTGCTGGGTGGATTTTTATTCCCACCAACATGTAGATCAATGCCAGCTTTCCCAAACCTTCATCAATACCAGATCTCTTTGAACTTTAAAAATTTTTGCCAGACTGACAGATTTTAAAGTTACCACTACCATATTAATTTTTCTGTAACTGTTACTTTTTATTAATAAAGAAGCATGCTTTGTATACGCTTATTGCTTATTCAGATTTTTTTCTGTAAATTACCTATTCATGATCATTTCCTAATGGATTAGTAGTCTTTCACTAAATGACTTATAGAAATTGTCTCTACTCTGTGACTTATAAATATGTTTCCCAGTCTTTTGTTTCTCTTTTTACTTTATTTAAAATGTTTTGTCTAGGAAGATTTATTTTATTATTTATTTAATCTAATCTACCAACAAATTACCTTTGGCTTCCACTTTTATCATGCCTAAGGGCCCTGAACTTACTTTCCTTAATCACGAGCTTATTTCAGATCTTTTAATGATTTCATTTTTATGCTCTGATTTTTTAACCAACTAGAATTCATTTTGAGTAAGGAGTGAGATAAAGCTCCCAATTCATTTTTTTTCCAAATGGCTAGCCAGTTGTCCCAATACTCTTTATTGAATAATCCATCTTTTCCACAATGTTTTGAAAGGCCATCTTTATCATACCCTAAATTTCTACATTTTCCTCTATCTTTGACCTCTCAAACAGGGAATTAGTTTTAAGTGAAGGGTAAGAAACTAAGGAGGAAAAAATCTGAAATAGAAAACATAGTGGTTAAAGGAAATCAGGAAGAAAAGAAAATAGTTTTACAGGAATAGTAAGAGCATCATATTGGTATGCTTTTGTGGCCCCAAGAGAATATTCTGCAGTTGCCAACTAAGTCATAGAACATTGGCAGTACTGCCATCCTACTCAGGAGACTTGGATTCTTATTATAAACAGTGTATGGTAAAGAGATAAACATTATCTGTCATCATTTTTCTTAACCTAGGATCATTAGTTATTTGGTGGCATTGAGAGAATAATGTGTCTTTAAAAGACCTTTTACCGGGCACCTGGGTGGCTCAGTGGGTTAAGCCTCTGCCTTTGGCTCAGGTCATGATCTCAGGGTCCTGGGATCGAGTCCTGCATCAGGCTCTCTGCTCAGCAGGAGCCTGCTTCCCTCCCACCCCCTCTGCCTGCCTCTCTGCCTACTTGTAATCTCTGTGTGTCAAATAAATAAATAAAATCTTTTTTTAAAAAAAAGACCTTTTACCTTGCAGGTAAACAGTATATAAAAGAGCACCCTATCACTAGTGTATACAACACCATCCATACACCCCCCAAGGACCACCACTCCCATTCTGCACATTTGTCTCTATTTTCATGGGAAGGGACTATCTTTAATTGTAAAAGGAAAGAATGAAATATTTTATGGTGGGTATGATGAGAAGTAAAAGTAGAGAGAGACACAAAGGTTTTATCTATTTCTGAGTACCTATGGACTACTTTTGACCTCCCTTGAGGGATAGGTTTATGATTCAGAAGTTGATGGGAGTCTGCAAGTAAGAACAGCTGCCTCTGGGGAGCCGGAGACCAAAGAAGGTTGAGAACGTAGAGGACAACATTCTCAGCTCAGCAGAGAGCCTGGCACCCCGCAGGTACTGCGTGGACTGGAGACCCCGAAAAATAAGCAGCAGCTGGCAGAAGCGTTCACTTCTCACAGTGTTCCCAAGTCTTCTCCAGAGTGCATTTTTGGCAGCATTTGCAGAAGAAGGAGAAATGGAGCGGCAGAAACAAGAGGACAAAGGAAGTTTGATAAATGCAACTGAACCCTGTATTTCGGCCACACGCGAGGTACCTCTTTGTAGGACCCCGGGAAAAAGCAGAGGCCCCGGGCCTGGTTTACTCTTGTGTAGAGGCTCTCAAGGGAGGAGCTATCTGGAGTCACAAATATTTGGAGAATGAATGAATGAACCAATCAATGAATGACCCTTACTATAAAAAGAATCCTTTTTTAAAAAAACCACTCTAAGTGGTTTAAAAAAAACACTCTAAGTGGTTGATCTTGCTTGGACTGAACATTAAAAATCTGCTATGTAGCACAAAGTACAAGAAATACAGTCTCTCAGATTTAGAAATTAGAAATTGTGAGAGAATAATTGGCTATTTTAAAGTCCTATTTTTAACCTCCACTCCTGGGGTTTGATCATTTCCTAACATTATCATCTCTAAACCCAAATTTTCTAGTAATTATAACACAGGAGCCTCAGAGGTGTAAACCCTCAGCTTGAAGGTCCTGGGTGAAGTTCAGAGCAAAAAGGACTCGCATGTGGTTGGAACTCAGAGGCGCTACTGTAGGATATAAGTGGGAAGGAACTTAGGGGCAAAACACCCACTCCTTCTTTTTGTCTTGGATTTCCCCAGGACTCAATATCTAAGTTAATTCTCATAAGGGAAAGAAGTAAATGGATGAGGCCATCTCCCAGGCTGGCTAGTGGAGAAAGTTCCCTTGATAAGTAGCCACAGGACCTTGGTGATTCTAACAAACACAACATGGAGAAATAAAATCCAGGGTTCCTTTCCTACAAAAAGTATACTTGATGGGACGCCTGGGTGGCTCAGTGGGTTAAGCGGCTGCCTTCGGCTCAGGTCATGATCCCAGCGTCCTGGGATCGAGTCCCACATCAGGCTCCTTGCTCAGCGGGGAGCCTGCTTCTCCCTCTGCCTCTGCCTGCCACTCTGTCTGCCTGTGCTTGCTCGCTCTCTCTCCCTCTCTCTGACAAATAAATAAATTTAAAAAAAATAAAAAAAATTTAAAAAAAAGTATACTTGAAATAATTCTTGATACAATGTTAAATAAACATTATTATCCCAAGAAAACTAGGAGAATATATGCAATTTAGAGTTATTTAGGACTACAACCCTAGGGAAAATATTCTTTTTCTTTTTTAAAAGATTTTATTTATTTGAGTGAGAGAGAGAGAGAGCACGCAAGCATGAGCAGGCAGGCAGAGGGGGCAGAAGAAGAGGGAGAGCAGGGAGCCAGATTGGGGGGTGGACCTCAATCCCAGGATCCTGGGATCACGACCTAAATTGAAAGCTTCACCAACTAAGCCACACAGGCACCCCGAGAAAATATTCTTAATATAGTTTTATCAGAATATCGATAAAATAACAAAGTCCTTAAATAACATGTTTCTGAAATCCTGTTTTACAAAATACTCTGAGTTAAACTATTAATACACTAATTGACATATATTACAAATTCTAATGCTAAAGTATTTGAACAAAGTGTTCCCAAAAAAGGTGGGCATTCAATTAAACCAGGTAAGAACTGCATCCTGCCATGGATAGGTGGTCTAGGCGCAACTGGCTACAAGATACATTTGCTCTTTATGTGAATTATGTAAATTAATGTGAATTACCTCCTGCGCAAATAGCAAATAGAGGAACCGAGACAACATAACTCAAAAAGTGTGTTGGTATATTTTTTCTAGCACAAAGTTTTTCGTTTGTTTGTTTGTTTATGATTGATTTATCTGAGAGAGAGAGAGAGTGCCTGCACACACCAGTGGGGGTAGGGGCAGAGGGAGAGAAATTTCTAGCAGACTCCCCCATGAGTGTGGAGCCCTATAGGGCAGGGGGGCTCCACACAGGGCTCAATCTCACCACCTTGAGATCATGACTTGAGCGAAGAAATCAAGAGTCAGAGGACGCTCAACTGACTGAACCACCTAAATGCCCCTCTAGCGCAAAATTTTGACGCAATCATGGGTGAACTTTGATACAGCCACATAGAAAGTCTTAGCAACTTAGAAAAAATTTAAGGAAAAAAAAGCTAGAAAACTACAAATAAGACTTCCTTTAAAGGGAGTAGCTGCTGGTTTAATGGCCTCAAGATTATTTTTTTTAAACTTTTTTTTAAAAGATTTTATTTATTTATTTGACAGAGAGAGATCACAAGTAGGCAGAGAGGCAGGCAGTGAGAGAGGGGGCAGCAGGATCCCCGCTGAGCAGAGAGCCTGATGCAGGGCTCAATCCCAGGACCATGGGATCATGACCTGAGCTGAAGGCAGAGGCTTAACCCACTGAGCCACCCAGGTACCCCAATGGCCTCAAGAATTTTGAGGCTTTTTACCATTTTAGGCTACTGGAAAAGCCACAGTGTAGGTGATGAAATTCCAAGGCTTTTTCTGTGCTCTAAAACAATGGATTTACAAAAAGCTTACACCCTGCATCAGATTTTAATGAAAATATCCTCTCTCAAAAGCAAATGTCCTCCAAGACATGCTATCTGGAGGAGAAAACACAAGCTCAACATTTTAAGAGTGTAAAGAACTGACTGATTATGATGCTTGGTATGAACGCTAAGAAAGATTAAATTGTGCCAGAAATTTTATTAGGACTATTTCATTTTGCTTATGCTATTAAGTCCACGATTTGAGAGTCTGCTCTCATCCCAGTTTCCCCACAATCCCTTTTCTCTTTAGGATAAGATTCTGCAGACCCCCGGGTTTTTCAGAACACAGAGGGCCTTCTAGCATCCACGCCTATGCTTCCACTTGAAATAGCTGTTTACAGTCTCCTCGAGTGAGTTAATCCCAGGGCTACCCACATTTTGGCTATGGAATTTCCTCACCAGGAGAAAGAGATTTATGTTTCTTCACAATAAGGCCATCTGGTTGCCGGCGGTGTACACTCGTAGCTGAGCTTATGCGGAAGGGGGTGGGAGGCACATTTTGCAAACCTGCCCCAGGCTGCAGTAGAAGGTACTGAGTCGACCTTGGTTGTGATAGTCATTCAGATGTTGTGGGTATCTCACAAATTAATTCTCCCCTCTTCTTTTGGATTGGTTTGGGAATGCAGCACATGGGGGCGGAGTGGATCATTCCGAACTCTAAGAGGATTCCACTGCTGGTGGTAAGGGCTTCTCTTGTAAATGGTGAATCTGGGCAGACACCCTGTGCTCTGGCACCATTCCGGAATTCTCAGGGAAATGCCGCGTTCCCTCAGTCAGGGCACTCCGCTCGCTTTTCCTTCTCATTTCTGCTCCAAGAACGATGGCTGATTTTACATATCGTGATGTACTGACAAAACCCGCTACATAAATACAAAGGCAACAACAAAAGATTTTTGAAAAATGATAAGAAAAAAACACCTCTCTTTTTAATTTCCATTGGAGGCGGTGAGCATGGGGATGAATAAATGTATATTAACAACATATGTATTTTACGGGTGAGGTGGTTGTCTATTTCTGCAGGAAGGTCAGGCTGGACTCCCAAATATAAATGTAGAATGAGCACAGAAGGTGTCAGGTCCTGTCTTGGATCCTCCTTCCTCTCCAGTGTAAGTTTTTATATCCTTTACAGAGTTGCCGGAATCACCATCAACACACCCTCTGGAACCCGAGATCATTTCTAGAGAATCAGCATAAAATACTTAATTCTTTATAAATAATATCAAAGTTGTTTGTTGATTTTCTTTTCCTATCGCCTTCCTAAGCCATGTCTGAATCTCTGATGGAAATAGCTTAAAATATACTGAGGATGTCTGTAAGTTAAAAGGATAATATAGAGATGGTTATTGAATCAGCACATTAGCTGTTAGCCTTTCTATTTGCTTATCATACAATGGGAGCTGTTGTTTACTTTTTATTCTACAAAGGACAGGCCACTTTCTGTCTCCAAACAGTTAAAGGAATTAAATGAGAAATTATTCCAAATGAACTGTACACACTTTGATTAGCCTAGCTGAGGAATATAGTTTCTGAAAAAAGAGTCATCAACACACCGAGGTCAGATGCATTCTTATTGAATAATAAATTGAAGCCCCAAATGCTGCATGTGGTAGCGTGTGTGTGTGTGTGTGGGTGTGTGTGTGTATTCTTGTTATTTCTTGTTAGTAACGTAGGAAGTATTCTAATTGGCTAGATACTTAGGATGGGTTATTTTAAAGCTCTCCAGTTTAACATCACAACATGGTAAAGAGGCTCAGTTAAATAGATCACAAATGATATACAGGGGAGGATAAATTTTTGTTATACTGATGACAATATAACTCAAGATCTTTGTGCCTTAAAAGGTTCCTTCTCATATACAGTGACTTCATCCTTATCACAGATCTGTGGGGCAGGGGGTACAATGAATGTTCAGACACCAAAAATTGACCTAATGAAAGGATCTATTTTGTAACCTAAAGAGGAATATAAAAAAATCATGCAATGAATTCATACATATATAGACATATGTACGCATTTATAGTGTGTGGGATTACATAAAAAGGTATTTGAAAATCATAAGCATAAGTCAAATACTTTTGTTACTTATATAATAGAGTAAAAATAGTCCAGTACTAGAAATAAAAAATCACATACAAGGGCAACAATCCCTGATCTCAAGGGGACCAAGTAGATTTTCCAAACTCTAGGGTAGTCTAGCACCAAATGTGGTTTCCTTCCAAACTGTTGATCAATTATTTGGGTACCTGTGTGTGTGTGTGTGTGTAGCAATCTAGAGATTCTTGTTTTCAAAAATATGCCAAGAAAAATATTTTGAAATGAAGTCTAAAATCAAGGTATTGTCCACAGGCTTCTGCATTTTTATCAATAAGGCTAAAAGGCAGTTTTCAAACAGAGGCTTATGA
The DNA here is from genome assembly GCA_004024625.1 of Mellivora capensis. NCBI lineage: Eukaryota > Metazoa > Chordata > Mammalia > Carnivora > Mustelidae > Mellivora > Mellivora capensis. The sequence continues at coordinate 7,976 of PISX010011176.1, forward strand.
GGTATATTTGGAGCCAATCTGTAGCCATTTTACTTTACCTTCAAAGTAGGATTTTATAATCCTTTACACAAATGTGAGGGCAGCTCTACTGTGTACTGGTGTACTTTCGTGTTTTACTGAATTTTCCTAGGGAATGAAATTTTAAAGACCGTAAGGTAGATGAGGTGAGGAGGTAAAACACTCCACTGGACAGCAAAGATGTCCACGGGCGCGGGTCTGTGAGGCCACTCAGCCGCAGGACAGATTTCCCAGCCCTGTCCTTAAATGGTGTGTGGACAAAGAAGGTAAGACAGGGTCATAACCTAGAAGCGTGTAGCGGCTGATAGGATAAATGATTGACACCGCAGGTTGCTAAGTATCATGGATGCTTGTCTGAGTCCTTTCCTTCTTTAAAAATAAATAAGTAGGGAGAAGTTAGCAAAACAATAAAACAACAGATGTGCAAGCCCGCATTTAAAACCCAAGTCTTCCTTCTTCCCTTGTCTTTCCTCTTTCCTTTTCTCTGCCTGACTCCAAGCACACCTTTCCAGCTCATTACTGCAAATCATTTGAATTCCAGCACACAATGTCACCTGCTCTGTAATCTGATTACTTTATGGAGGAATTAGTATGTATATTTAATGTAGAAGGGTTTTAATCTTGATGAAAATAATCCTAAGGAACTGTGATAGGGCCGCTCATATGTCTGGCAGATATGCCAGTAACATGCTAATAAATGACAGCTGATTTATGTATCTGGATTCTTTTATTTATAAAAATAGCAAGTGGACTGATTTTTGATATTAATAATACAAGTGAATCCACTTTGATTAGACTTCTGTGGAGAGCTGTGCATATCCGGCATTACAATTAAATCTTGTGATGTGGAATGGGAATGACATGCTAATGAAGCAAGCCAGTGAGCCTGAACCAAGAGTGTCCAACATCATTATGGGATATCTTAGATGAAGAGTAATTATAAGAGGAACACTGAAATGTCATTAAAAATCTTCACTAAGAGATTTAACCTACTATTTTGTACTAATGCTGGATTTTTTTTTTTTTTTAGCAACATAACCGAACACAAAGTTCCTTTTCAGAATTTACAGGAAAAGGTTTTTAAATAGGTCTGGATTTAAGAAAAGATACAATCTACTGTCCTAATTTAATTTGGTACATCAAAATTCAATGGTGGTATGTAATTGAAATCTCTTTTTAATAATTTCAGATGAATTAGCAATTAGGGCTTGATCCGATTTCCATGAAATTTATTAAAATTGAGGGTTGAAGCCCTTGAAAATTTTTATTCTTTTCACTCCATTAGCACAATAGATCTAGTTTAAATGACTCTGTCAGTTAGTATGGTACATTCCTTGTTTATTTATGAGAATTTGTTTCAAGGAAGTTCAAAAGAGGTAACGTCATGCATATTCATAAACTATGGCTTATAATATATGAATCGAGAAAGCTCTCAAAGCTTAAATTCCCTCCCTTTTTGGAAAAAAAAATGCACTACCCTCACCTTCAGAACCATATAGGCTTCTGAGCAATTCTTACTCAGGTACTCCCTGTGAGTGACTTCACCGCATCCCCAGCCCCTATGGGAGTAAGACTTCCTCGTGACAAGTGGCAAGCGGGCACTGCCAAAAGAGGACACGGGAGAGCTGAAATGGTGCCAAGTCTCGACAACATAAGATGTGGACTCTGAACACTAACTCCCACTTCATAAATCCGGGAGCCCCAGTACAAGAAAACGCAACCGAAATCACAGTACCTCTCACACTGCCTTGGTGCCCAGCAGGAAAAACACAGCACTTCTCAGTGGCAAACAAATAAATTACGCACACGCTGAAAGACCAAAAGAAATATGCCAAGCATTTGTTCCCCTTCCCCAGGCTCTTTGTGAAGAATTGCAATTATGCTTAACAAAAAACACCATAGAACTAGTTGGCATCACTCTGAGACATAAATGTGTTTCTGTTCCAAATACGTAGCATTTTCAGAATGTTTGTATGTATTATGTGCAATTTGTTCAGTGTATCATTCTGGGAAAACCAGGTCCTGGCTGGGTAATTATGGGAAGGGTAAACAGTATTTTCTGACTGTGAGGTTCCATTTCTAAAGTTGTAGCAAAAACTCTTATTATTTACCTTTTTGAGGAAACATTACCAACACAGGCCTTGCCTTCATCAAATTTGATCTTTACAAATGAGTTCTCCTCATTATTTAACAAAAGGGGACCCCTGGAGAAACCGATGGGGAAAATGGATGTCTTTCAAGGAGACTATGAATGAGTACAGGATCTCTTAGCTCATAAGGGTTCTATAAAGGAAATAACACTGACCCTCGAAAACCCTTATTAGAAAACCCTAGGAGTTTCTACTTGGTTAAATTTTATTCAACAGGTCTCTGTTCTGCGACTGCGTGAATTAGTATAGGATACGCACACATCACTGCTACTTCCCGGTAATATTCTAAGGGCCAAGGGAGACAAGCCCATGGGGCTATGGGAGTATGGGGAGCAGACCACTGAATAATGAGGCATCCTGGAGGAAGAAATGCTGAACCAGGGATGGCCAAGATGGGTGGTGATAGAGCAAGATTAAAAGGGTCTTGCAGATAGAGGAAAAATATGACCAAGATTCAGAGCACTGAATCTGAGCGGTGTGTTGTAGAGACACTGGGGATGGCAACTGGCAGGGTGGGAAGGAAATGCAAAAGGCTTTTTAGCACACAGGCCAAGGTAGGAAAAGGCAACAGAAGAAGCAAAAAGTAGGTGTAAGGGCCATGTCTTGGATGGCCTTATATATCATGCTAAGCAAACAGACTTTATTTTGTAAGTGGTGGACAGCCACTAAAGGATTTTAAGGCCCGGAAAAGTACAGGCAGACATGCAGTTTCGGTCAGTCACTCACTTTGCTGCCTCCATCTTTGCTTGAATAGTTATGCCTCTTGAATGCCCTTTCTCAGACGCAACACATTCAATTTCAAGTAGTTTTATGACTCTAATGGAAATTCAGCAGTGTTTCTACCAAAAATGACGAGCATTTTTGAGGACGATTGAGCTATCATGGTTCTCACAATGCCGGTTCTGTGCATCTTGCAACACTGCTCCAGCTTCTCTAGTATACTTTCCATTCACAACTGTTTAAGGATTTCATATGCTCAAAAAGAGCAAGCCAAATTTGAGCTAGGCCAGATTCCAAGACAGTGAATCTGGACATAGCTGAAGGCTTACCACTGAAGCCAATTCTACAAATGAGCCTTTGTTTTGTATCCTTCTGGTACACACACTTTTTTGCCCCAAAACCACTCCAGAAAGAAGGAACACAGGAGGCTCAACAGGGGAATGGCTATAAATTTGCAGAGCCAAATTGCTAATGCCCTTTCCACAGCAATCATGTGATTTTAGCAAGATCACATCCAAACATTCCAAACCAGTCTGGGAAGTTGGGCAGAAGGAGGGCAGACAGGAATGAAGAGGAGGGAAAAACAAAAACAAAAACAAAAACAAAAACAAAAAAAACCAGAATAAAGATAATACTGAGAAAAACAGAAGTCAAACAACAACACAGTTTAAAGAACAAAAGCCAACAATTACATGTCTTATCAATGGTTTCCAATAAGTCATTTTTGAGAGCGCTAAATGTCCAGGCTTTTTAAAATGAAATATTTTCTACTTTCTCCCGATTTTCATTTTATTTATGGTTAGCAAGCTAAGAAGTATAAGATAATTTACTGCACTTAATTTAGAAAGGAAATGATCTGCAATGGCCTGTGGAATGTCGTTCAAACCCTTTTCTGCCACTGGAGGGCTTTATCAAATTCTGCCTGGATTCTCCCACCTGGTCTCCTTGTCTAAAGGTTCCAAGGTAAAAGTTCCCAAGTGCTTTCTCGATGGTGGGGAAGAGAGGCAAAATGGAAAGGAAAGAAAAGGGAGAACAAGCAAGGAGACCCCTCACAAATGACACTAGAGCCAGAGTAGTTTAAAGCATAAGGTAGATACAAAGAGCCCATCGCCAGTAGCTCCAAATGAAGCAGCCATCTTTCCCCATCACCCACTTCCTTCCTTCCTCATCTCCCTTCTTCCACTGAGTCAACCATATTTAGCTTCTTAAGGGTTTAACTAAAAGAACTGTAATCAGATGATATTTGATTTGGGAACTATAAGATCCAAGAGAGAAAATTTAAGTTCAAGATACATTTGGAACTATATCAATAATTGAATTTATTATATTTATAATAATATAGAATATAACATATATAAAATAGAATATAACATATATATAATAGAATATATATATGTGTGTGTACATTATATATATATCAAGAGCAATACATGTGGATTTATAGTACAAAAGCATATTTTTAAAACGAATTATTGCTTCTTTTTCATGATAAAATGCCATTTCCTACTCATTTAGTAAGTGTAAAATATGAATTTATAATTTCAGCAATAATCATTCTGTCAGTAATGAGAGCAATTAACATTTCACACCAAACTAATAATATTAGTAAAAAATAAAGGGGATATGATCTATTTAGATTTAACTGAAATTCACCCATAGGGAGAGAGGCCAATTAGGCACAGCATATACACTGCATCCCACCTTTTTCTTCATTGCCTTTTGATTTTTATAAAAAAGTGCTAAACTGACTTCCTCTTACATTAATGGAAACTACATTTTTAAGGAAATGACATCAATTGCAGGCAGAATTAAATCCTCATGTATCAACTAACAGGAAAAATCAACAAACCCCATTTTCCCAACACTGACAGGACACTAACAAATGGCATCCTGCCCAAAACGCATTTAAAAAAAAAAATACTTTCCTCATCAATATGTATTGAGTAGTCATTAGGTGACAAATGAAATTTTAGAAACTAAAGAGGAGGTAAAAAACATAAGAGGACTTTTTGTCATAAAAAAAGATGCCATATATTCATTATACCATTTCTTCCTAGGCACACAGGAAGAAGATGACATTTCTCAGTCTCCTTCACCTTTATGTATGGCTCTGTGACAGAGTCTTGGCCAACAGCATACTGTTAGAAGTGATGTGAACAGCTTCCAGTCCTGGCCTTTAAAAATCTCCTTCAGGGGCACCTAGGTGGCTCAGATGGTTAAGCATCTGCCTTCTGCTCAGGTCATGATCCCAGGGTCCTGGGATGGAGCCCCACATCTGGCTCCCTGCTCAGCAGGGAGTCTGCTTCTCCCTCTACCTTCCCCCCCGACCCACCCAACTCAGCTAGTGATATCTCTCTCTCCCTCAAATAAATAAATAAAATCTTAAAAAAAAAATCTCAGGACGTTTCAGCTCTCACTTCTTTCTTGGGGGCTACACATTTCTGAGAGCACAGCTATAAAATGGAAGTTTTATCTCCATCTCCATCAGACCGTGAGGCAAAAGCAACTTTTGTTGCATTAAACCACTGAGATTTGGGGGTTTATCAGCAACCGATAAGAGCCTTTCCTAATCCCATAATCTGGAGAATAAAATGATAACAGGTAAAATAACATGGGAGTGTAGGGATGAAGTATTATCTATGGACAGAAAAAGAGAAAGCACCTATAGCCTGTGGGCTCCTTCAGGGGCGGCATCAACAGGAGGTGCTACTTCGCATAGCTCTCAGATTCTGGTAGGAATTTGCAAAATAGAGTAACACGAAATAAGAGATCGAAGGAAATGACCTATCATTGCTGAAATGTCCTTCATCATCAAGTAATGCCTTGATATTTCGTCAAAGGCAACTAAAAGAGAAGGAAATAAAAAAATGATTTTAAGAGCTTCATTTAACATTGTGCCAAAGCAATACCAGATTACCGTTTAGCTTAACTAGAAAATTGATTTGGCCAGACAATACATTTAATATGTAATCTGATGGCACTTTTATTATGATTTCATGATAAAAAAGCAGTGTGAGCAGGTTGCTCAGAAATGTCAAACCTCTCTCCAAAATAGAATGTATTGATTAGTAAGGGATCCTTCATGCCCAGTATCTAACTGGTTCTATTTTAAAATGCAAGCTATTTCCTGATAGCTCGGTAGGTTTCAAGGTTAATGTAGTAATACCACCATCTATAGTTGCCAGGGGCAGCTGGAGCTATTTATACTGAATATCTTAATGTAGATGTACAAAGTTTCCCCCAAGATGAAACAAAAACCAAGCAGCAGAAAACCCAAACTCGTTTACTATGCAGAGAAAGTGGTGTGTTCTGCACTAGTCTCTTCTTCTGAGGTGGTGTGAGGTGAAGGCCTTGCTGTGCACTGTCAAACCTGCTTTTCTAGAAAGGATGTTTGAATTATAATAGAAAGAAGAACCTGTGAATTTGGGAGGAAAATGAAGAACACCATATTAGGAACAAATGAATAATGTGTCAAGGGTCTTATCACTGGACGGCAAAGGATAACCATCCTCAAAGTGCAACATATGAGGGTATTGAGTTAGAGGAACATAAAGATTGCAATGAAAAGATTCAGAGCATTGGGAGATCCTTGAGGAGCTTGATCTGGGGAGACCACATTATAGCTCTATAAATTCAAGGTGGAAATGAATGGCGGTTTTGCAAGTTTGAGGCATACATCATTTCTAAGGGGGACTCGTCGGGATGCAGTTAGTTCTGAGCAGTGGAGATGAAGCCATGGATTTTCCTGAATGAAGTGGACCAGGCAGAAGTGTTAGCCCTAATAAAAATTGTAAAAGCACTAAGTAGACCTCTAAGTTAAATTTATGGTTAGGACTTAATTGAAGATTTTCATAATGACCAACCTGTGCAGTTATGTATATTCCTACTTGAATAGAAGTGTGTCAGATATTTCCAAGAAGAAATGATGATAAGATTAGCTCAGGAAGAGTTTTCTCTTAAAAACTGCAAAGTGGTCCTAGCGACTTAGGGCTAATCTAGCAATGTGATTAGAATAGTGTGTTTGCATGACTTCTGTGGACCTGCATTTTATAATGATCTTCAATTTTCTTCTCTTTCCATCACCATCACCTTATTAACCAGAATATTTCTGCAGGCAGTGTTGCTGAGATCCTTTAGTTTTCTTGACACTGGACACACAGGATCCACCTTTGGTTTGGAAATTAGGAAAGGCGGCAACATGAAGGCTGATGACATTAACCAGCTTTATAAATAAAGTGGAAGTAAAATGTTGAAACATAGTCTTCCTTTTTTTTTTTTTTTTTTTAAGTATACATAGATCCTTAGGTGTCCTTGAGCAGTCTATCTTGATCAGGGACATATACACCTGTTCTGGGGTACAGAAATTGTCTTTCCTGTTTTAATTGAGGAATATAATCAAGAAACCTATTTTTTCCCTGCATCATTCTATATCATTCTAAACTTAACAAAAATGTGCAAAGACTCTTGCTAAAATATTTGATGCGTATTTCTTTTAATGACTCTGATGTTTCAGGATCAATTTGTGGTTATAGATTTTTTTAAAAGGCAGATTTCCCTATTGACTGTCCCAACCCCACTTTCCATTATGCACCAACACTGTTCCTATGAGGATCTAGGAGAGGCTTATAAGTGTTCTGAGTCACTAATAAAGGGTCCTTTAATACCTAAGAAGGGCACATTGACACTTGTGAAGAGAGGCTCAGCAGAAGCTCTGGGCATGGGGAGGTGTCCTGCTAAATGGGCTAGAGTCAGTGTTGGCCATGATCCAAAGAGGGCCTTTGCTCAATAGCAATAAGAAGATCAGTTGAAGGCACCTGGGTGGCTCAGTTGGTTCAGCAAGTTGGTTCAGGTCCTGATCCTAGAGTCCCAAGATCGAGTCCTGCATCGGGCTCCCTGCTCCACGGGGAGTCTGCTTCTCCCTCTGACCTTCTCCCCTCTCATGCTCTCTCTCACTGTTTCTCTCCCAAAAGAAAAAAAAAAAAATCAGTTGATGTGATTTGTCTCCAAGGGCAAGGAACTCTATGGATTCTATCTCAGCTTCTCCAAGATATTAGACATCTCCCGCTTTATTGCTGTTAGAAAATCTAAGTGCCACAACCCTCAAGTCTTTCCCTTTTGGTTTGCAAGAGCATAGACTGGGAGTTGAAAGGAAACCAAATGCCCCATATTCTGTATTCTAGCTTTAAGGACCCTAATTCTCCCCAGCACTATGAGGAATCTTCTGACTAAGGCAGGTTACGGGGAAGGGGAGAGGTACCTATAAATTACCATTTCCATATTTTATCTCACCATTTCTTTATGCTGTGATGCAAACTATGGCTATCCACTTCCCTTGGGGTAACAGCATGTATTTGAAGCCTCTGGAATGACAGGTGTTCTGGACAACTCTCTCCTTTGGTTCAATGTTATTCATCTAAGTAGGATCCCTCATAAAACACACTCCGTCGGGACAAGCAAGCTTTCCCTTTCTCCTATGTCAGGGTTCACAAACTTTGCTGCACATTAGAATCACCAGGGGAACTTTTAAAATTCTCCCTTATACCAATTAAGACAAAATGTCAGTGGGTAGAATCTGTTATCAGCACGTTTTCAAGACCCATAGGAAATTCCAGTGGATAGCAATGGCCTAGTAGTTAGTGGAAGGCTTCAGTGTGATAATCAGGCAGAGGAGCTTTCTGATAAAGGAATTAGTGGTGGAAAAGTCTAACAGTAATTGTCACTGAAGGAGGCAGAGGAAGAATGAGATGAAGAGACAGGACTTCAGTGACAGGTGGTCCTGGAGAAATGGGGGTGGGGGATGGGAGTGGTACCCATTGGGAGTCTTAATTCGTGGGAAGAAATGTTTGTCTTTTTCCCCAAGTCAATACGTGACTGGTAATCAATGTTCAAGTAGTGTTATTGGTTGAATTGTGTCCCCCCAAATTGGTATGCTGAAGAGTTAACTCCCAGTATCTCGGAATATGACTGTATTTGGAGACAGGAAGTTTAAAGAGGTAATTAAGTTAAAATGAAGCCCCAGAGTGGGCCTGAATCTGACCTGACTGGTGCCCTTAAGGGAACAGGAAATTTGGATACACAAAGAGACATCACTGGTGTGTGTGCAGACAGAACTTTGTGAAGACACAGCAAGAAGGCAGGCTTCTACAAACCAAGAAGAGAGGCCTCAGAGGAAACCAACCCTGCTGGCACTTTGATCTTGGACTCGCAGTTTCCAGAATGGTGAGAAAATAAATTTCTGTTGGCAAAGCCACCTGGGCTGTAGAATTTTGTATGGCAGTACTAGGAAACTAACACCCAGAGTATAAAAAGTGATAGCATAATGAACATTTCAGAGGCTTTTAAGTATAGGTTTATAGAAAATAAAAAAATTTTAAAAAAAATGAAGTATAGATTTTATTGAATTACCAGTGCAACTCATCTTAATCTAAATAATTTTCCTAATACTTTTCAAACAGTAATAAAATTATTTTCTGTGGTGAGCAACAAGCTATTTCTGTTTTTGGTGGCTCCTTACCTAGTAAATCTTGCCCCAACTTCAAGGTCCAATCCCAAGTTATTCTCTTCCAGGAAGTCTTCCCAGATCACCCAAACACTCAGTGCTCCCTTCCTTGCCTGAACCCACAGGACTAGTGACCTATGTCATGAAATTGGCTCCTAATCATAAACTGCTCTTTGACATTTCAAGCGTTGTTGCCACATCTGCAATTTAACTTTCCATATGTTTTGATCTTGCTTCCCCTATCAAATTAGAAACTCCTTTGGCATAGGGACCATAACTATTAATTTTCTCTATCTCCTATAATATCTGACAAGGTTCCTCCAGAAATATTGATTGATAAGTAATTAAGAGGGTTTCTACAGACACTATCACACTTTGTACCTGAGCTTAATTAAATCTCAAAAGATCAAAGACAGGATAGAAAGATATTCTTTCTATAATGACTGTGTCACAATCAGCTATCAGCATTTTAACATTGATGAGCAGTCACAAGTGACTTTGAGACCCATAAATGGTTATTTTCTAATTCCAAGTGAAGTTAAGAGTTGATGGAGAAAAAATATAACCTAAAGGTTATAGTTAGTGATCTTTTTTTTTTTTAACCTGGACACACTCCAGTGAGCAAAAAGAAAGCATCTCCTACAAACAATACGGGGACCAGTGCTAATGACTAGATTTAAAACTTCAAAATCTTTCTAATTGGACCCTATTCTAGTACCACTTGATAAAGTTGTGTTGGAGAAACACTGTCATTGCACATTTTCAGATGACATAATCCATCACAGCTCAGCGAGTCATAACATGAGCTAAAAAAATCCTAGGATTAAGTCACCATATCTTATTGAACAATAAGGTAGAACTGAATTATTCTTACTCTGATTTTTAATGGTTTACCCATGGGTCTCTGTCTGTCTTGCAGTGTAATTTTAAATGTAGGATGATTATCAAGACAAGACAAAGTAATTTGCTAGGGGTCAGAGTAGAAAGATTTCAAAGATCTATCTATATAATATATGTCTATATATGTACTAGGTGTCATCATATGTGAAGTACGAATGGTGTCAATAATCTGCCCTCAAATTAAAAATCAGCAGTCAGACGTTGCCTTCCATGCAATGTATGAGCTACTGTTTGCTCTGTGTACTAGTCTTTTTAAGTTCGCTTTAATAACAAAGGGTACTGGAGGACTGTCAGTCTTGACCAATTTTCATTTTTCTTCTCTGTATCAGTTCATTATTGCTGTGTAACCATAGAAAAGTACAAACACAAATCTCTCCATCTCCTACCTAAATGTTTATTCAGTGCATGCACCCAGGTGAGCTTCGGGATGACTGTGCTATAGGTGGGCTCACCTGGGCAGCTCTGCCAGTCTTCACTGGATTGCCCATGCATCTCCTCTCCTCTTGGGGAGCCCATGTCTGTTTTCAGGGTAATAAAAGGTGTCAGAGAGCAAGCCTCTCTAGTCACATATATGCTACTCACACCTCTGCGTAGGTCACCTCTGCTAACATTCTTGACAAAACAAGTCATCACATGGCTGGACTTAGAATCTATGGGCGAGGATGTACGTTGTAGTGGGAGAAGCTCTGAAGAGACATGGCAAAGGATGTAGATACAAGGAAGGACAAAGAACTGAAGACATTATGCCAATCACCACATTCTTGTTGTCTTCCATTCCTTATTAATCCATTCATAAGAAATTTGCTGGGTCTATAAAAATCTCATATTCAAGGTGACCCTTCCTTCTATTTGTCTACCATTTTGTGAATAGCTTTTCTGTATCTTGGGGGAAAGGTATTCAAATCCCCATTTGAAAGGGCAAGACAAACAGATAAAGCAGGTGCTGCACATGGCTTGGAGCTGCCATTTTGCTTGTCACGGTGAGCAAAGAACACCTGGATGGCAGCAGCGGCAGGGGCTTTCTACTGGTTGCCAAGTTCACGCTCTCGTGCACAAGCTGCATTGGGACTGTCGCATAAAGATAAATTTCTGGCATTAATTTTTATTTATATTTTTATTGTGGTAAGAGGCCACCCTCTAACAAACATTTAAGTGCACACTACATCCCTGTGAACTAGGTGCTGTGGTACTGTAGATCTCTAGAACTTACTCGTCTTCTATAACTGAAACTTTATACCCAATGAATAACTCTCCATTTCTCCCGCCCCTCAGGCCCTGGCAATGACCCTTCTACTCTCTGTTTCTATGAGTTTGACCACTCTAGGTACCTCACAGAAGTGGAATTATGCAGTATTTGTCCTTCTGTGACTGGCTTATTTCACTTAGCATAATGTCCTCCAGGTTTATCCCTGTTGTCACATATGGCAAGATTTTCTTCTTTTGAAGACAGAATATTATTCCACTGTATGTATGTACTACATTGTCTTCATCCACTCATCTGTTGATGGGCATTTATTTTGTTTTCATCTTTTGACTATTATGAATAATGGTGTAATGACCATGAGAGTGGATATATCTCTTCAAGATCCTGATTCCAGGGATGCCCAAGTGCCTCAGTCAGTTAAGCACCTGCCTTCAGCTCCAGTCATGATCCTGGGGTCCTGGGATCAAGCCCCACATCAGGCTCCCTGCTCAGCAGGAAGCCTGCTTCTCCCTCTCCTTCTGCCCCACCCCTCTGCTCATATGCTCTCTCCCTCTCTGAAATAAATAAAAATCTTAAAAAAAATTTTTTTTAAAAATCCTGATTTCAAGTCTTCTGAATACATATACTTAGTAGGAAAATAGCTGGGTTTTAGTGATAATTCCGTATTTTTAATTTTTTGAGAAACAGCCATACCGTTTTTCATAGCAACTATACCATTTCACATTCCTGTCAACAGTGTATATGAATCCCAATTTCTCCACATACTTGCCACTTGTTATCTCTTGTTTTATATATATATATATATGTTGTAATATATATATATTATAACAGTTACCCTACAGGTATGGGGTGATATCTCATTTTGGTTTTGATTGGCATTTCCCTGATGATTAGTGTTGAGCATCTTTTCACGTATGTTTTCTTTGGAGAAATGCCTATTCAAATCCTTTTGCCCATTTTTAAATCAGGTTGTTTGTTTGTTTGGTATTGAGGTATAGGAATTCCTTATATGTTTTGGATACTAATCTCTTACCAGATATATAGTTCAGACACTCTAACAAACGGTATTGGGAAAACTGGATATATACATGCAAAGAGTGAGACTGGATGTTCATCTTATACCATACACAAAAATCAACTCAAAATAAACTAAATATTTAAACATAAGACCTTGAACTATAGGACTCCCAAAAGAAAACATAGGCGAAAGTTTTCCTGACATTAAGTTTGACAATGATTTTTTGGATATGAGAGCAAAAGCACAAGAACCAAAGCAAAATTAGATAACTGGGACTATAGCAAACTAAAATGCTTCTGCACAGCAAAGGAAATAGTCAAGAGGGGAAAGGCAACCTACAGAATTGGAGAAATATTTGTAAACCATATATCTGGCATTCACCATTTGGCTGTAAGGATAGTGGCTTCCTTTATAGAATAGTTCTGCATCAAGGACTTGGGCACGTTTCCTCAGCCTTCTCAAAGGTTCTGTGAGCTCTCCAGAATTCTTTCTATTTCAAGTAGCCAGAGTGGATTCTGTGAACACTGACTGCTTCTTTAAACAGCTACTTCATGCAGAGCAATTAACTACACTTTGTGGAAACAGGAGTTCAAATTCTTTGGGTCCAAGCAACAGAAATCTGAGTTTATTTGAAGGCTCTGGGATAGCTTACAGAATGATGGAATGTCAGCTAAAGAACTAGGCCTGCAAAGAGAAGGAATTAGAAAATTTTTGAGTGTTCAGAGAGTAAAAACTCAAGGCACCAGCACTTGGAAAATTATTTCTAACTCACTTCTGTTATTTATACATTCCACTGAAGATTCAGTTTTGGAATAGGGAATCCAACTATCTTTACTTGGATTTCATGCCCACTCCTTGAATAGGGGGGATAAGGAAAGTTTATTGATGTCCCCCTTCAAGGCTCCACCTATTTCATAGTGGTAATTCCTCAAAAGGAAATAGAGATGTATTATTAGAAGAAGAGGAAATGACTGATATGTGGCTGAAAACCAACAAACAAAAAAGACAACCACAAAAACTCAAAGCAAAACAAAACTAAAAGACGAATAAGACTTTGAATCTGTCCTTAACATTTAACTCTACTACATTCTATATCTAACATTAACTCTACTACAATTTTAGTAGAGAAGATCTGACATCCAATCTTCATTTTTTATTCAATAATAAGGACACAAGTCATTGGTTTTAGGGTCCACCTTAAATCAGTATTACCTTGTCTTATCTCATTATATCTACAAAGATCCTATTTCCAAAGAATGTCACATTCTGATGTTCTGGATGGACATGAATATTGGGAGTACACTATCCAAGTTCCTATACACCCTCAGACTTCTGAATAAATTCTCCTGAGGTAAAAACCAGCCCCTAAAATAATTTTCTCATGCAGATGCAATATAAATTTATTATTTTTAGATGATCTAATATTATTGTGACAAGAATATGCATGTGATCACTAATAATCAAGTATGGATATGATATTACCATATCTTAATTCATGTATGAGAAAAATAGCTACTTTAGATATTTCTAAAGATATTCTAAAGATATATTCTCATATATACATGATGCTTGCTATGACTGCACTATTTTCTGAAAAGTTCTTTCTATTTGAGCACTGTACAGTCAAAGAATATATTCTCTGTATTAATTTATTGGTCACATTACTTTTTGGGTCACAGAGAAATTAAGTAAACCTAGGGAGTGATTCTTCATAGGCTTATAAATTCTACCATGCTTAGATGAATTAAGCTATTTTCCACTGATTTACGTACAGTGTAATTAACAAATTAACACATATGAAGATAAGATAATAGAAAGCACCAAGCAATAATGTAGTTTTGTTGTGTTTTTGAAAATTACTGAAAGTAATGGCAAAGCTAATCTGATATAAATTTCTTTTAATTAAATAGTGTTTGGAATAACAATTTTTTTCTCAATTCATTCTATCTCATGCTATTCTTGCATGTTTTTCATCTTCATATACTCAGGAAGTGTTCCTCCTTCTATTCTATTATTCTTTCTATTCTATATTCCCTCTATATTCTGTAGAGCATCATATTTATTAATTATAGAACAACTGGACTATGAAGTTAGAATAATGTTTTAGTAAGACCTGTTGCTTTAAATCCAAAAGCTTTTTCCAAATGCTATATTGTTCATTTCAAGTGTTAAACATTTTCATCATATTAACCAGTCAGGTATGTTCTGGATGGTAAAACTCATTATTATAAGGCAAATCATAATATACCAGCAAATATAGGCAGCATAATTTAGGACACTTTTTATGTGGAGAAGTGGGACACTACTTATTATTATAATCTGTATAAATGCACTCAAGACTAGATTATAAATAGAAATAATACAATGATCAATAAGCAATAAAATTAAATGCTTTCTTAATAATTGTTTATTTAGATGTATTCAAAAGGCAAATGGGATGAAATAAGTCTTACTACACATTGTATAGTTTTACCTCTGAAAGACTGTGAACTGAGACCTCTCAGGTGGTGTGAATTCTGAAATCTTATATTTAACAAATGCCATGATAATGAAAGGTAGGTGAACACTGCCTTTTTCTGTCTAATCTTGAGTCTCAGTCAGTTGTAGCCCTATTTGGTAGGGAGAGCTGTCTTGGCTATATTAAATTATAGTTCCCCATGATTTACAATGACCATAAACAACTCTGGGTGGCCTCAAGCCCACTTGGACTTCCAGGCCTGTCCCTGAACAGATCTGGCCTCCCCAGTAACATTCATTCTTGCAGGATAAGACCCAGGGCTAGCATAGGCTTCCTGGAACTCCACTTAAGGAGAGCAGACTCCTCCAGCTCTCTCCAGCTTGACTTCACTAAATTTTTTCCAACACATCCGTCTTCTGAAGCTGTGCACTCCATGACGCATGGTACCTTGTAGAACATTCCCTTCAGACCCTACAGTGTCTTGTCAAATGACAGAGAGTTGTTTTTTTTTCCCCATACAGATAGCTAAAGCATCCTTTCTGAATACTAGTGGTTTGAGACTGAGATAGTAAGGTGACCATGCATATAGAGTTAAATAGGAACCTGGAACATTAGTGAGGACATTTCTGATTAAATACATCTACCATGAAATGCCTTCAGCTTTGACCTGTGTCAATAAAACCTTATTTCTTAATAGCAAATGAAATTCCTGCACAGGTTGCCAGGTTTTGTCCTCAACAGTTCTCTTCCTTCTTCCTACCACAGAAGGGAAAGGCTTTCTCTAGAAATTAGTCAGAATATTCCTCAATAACCGGAGGATGAACAGCAGGCACAGAAACAATGGAAAAAGTAGAAAGCTGACTGTTCTCTTTCCTGATTTCTCCTTCAACATTTTAATATGAATTATAGAGATCCTTGGGCTTCTGTCCCAGAAGATTTACAATTCAAAGCAAAGGAAAATCTTGCCTTCCCTGTTTAAACAAACAAAAACTGCAAAACTATTCTCCTACCTGTTGGGTAATTTTGTATTATGTTATTTTAACATACAATTACACACAAGCATCAAATATTTTTTTAAAGATTTTATTTATTTGACAGACTTCCCCCTCCCGCTCCCCCCGCCCCCCCGGGGCCAGTAGAGAGCCTGATGTGGGGCTTGATCCCAGGACCCTGGGATCATGACCTGAGCCACCCAAACATCAAATATTTTATCTATTATTTTTTGCCTTCTATATGCCCTTGATTTTTTTTTAATATTTTATATCTCTGTCTCCCTTTCTCATGTCCTCTGTTCTGTGGGATTTGCTCAATATTTTCTTTTCACCTTTGTGCTGATTTGTTTTTATAATTTCTGCTTTCAATTTTCATCAACTCTTTTTAATGTATGATTGATCCTTTTTCTTAGCAGCCTGTTCTTGTTAAGTGGATGCTATATTTTCTCAGTCACTACAGGACTGCAAATTTTTTATTTTCATCCCTAAATTATCCATTTTGCAGCATCTGTTGTTTCCTGCTTGTTCATCTCATTCTCTTTTATGCAGCTATTTGTTTTCAAGTGATTGTCAACACATGGTTTTGCCTTCATGCACCTGAATGAAGGAGTGGATGGCCAGTCTAGGTAACTGTCATATGATTTCTGTATCTGATTCACATTCTTCCCTGAAAAAGAGAAATGATTGCCAGTTCTGGCTGTGAGGATAAGACGTAGGGACTGGCATACTTTTTACCTTAGGGTGTGTGGATCTCTTCTCAACTAGCCATTACTAATATGAGGAAGGCCCTGATCCAGGATAACAACTCCAACACTAGCCTCCCTGGTAGACCATCCCATGTCTTTATAAAGGAGTAACCTCCAAAAGGGACAACTTCACCTCAGAGTATATAACCTGTTTGTTGGGGTAATGGAAGAAAATATAGGCACATTTCTGCAGAAAGTCTCACTGATTAATATTTTCCCAATAAAATATTTCTTGGTTTCTATACCCAATCTTCATAGAACATTCATCTCTATCGATTCAACATTTTTGGCCAATATTTTACAGGAAAAAATGTATTTATACACCTAAAACTCAATACCTTTTAAACCAAATGATGGGAAGTATCTTGAGATACATTTAAATATAACTGGTAAAATCTTAGAATCACATGTAGATGTTTTTTGAAAGCTCTCAAGTTCAACAAAAGGGATGTGTATCTACTCTGAAGCTCAGAGTATATGTTACTGCACTCAAAGGAGCTTTTTGTTAGTAACTACATTTTTCAGATATCCGGAAATGATAGTTTCAGCATTTTACATAAAAATTTATTACTTATATGTAGTCAGTTTGCTATGTTTTAGTTACATTTTAGGAAATTGGTTGAGAGTTTTGAGTTGACACATTATAATTATTCTCAGTTAAATAAGGACACTATGCCCAGGATTAATATTTTCACATTGAACATCAAATTTTTCAGACATGTATTCTAATGTTAATCGAAAGAGTCCTGTATTAGAATTTCTATTTGGAATTTTTTCTCATCCTTCTTAAGAATTTCTATTTTATGTTTTATGATACAGATGATATATTACTATAGCATACAAATATATAATTCAGAAAAATAAATAATGATGCATCTGTGAGCTAGGCTGAGAAAATATGTTTTTTTCATTTGTGCGGTAAAAATGGGTGGTAGATTACTACTGGAGGTTATCTTTCTAACTCTAACATAGAGACCAACAGCAGTATGATAAAGGCAGACTTAGAGATGAGGGTGGTCAACAGTGGACATTGGAGACATTCTTCAGTCTGTTCTATTGGTTTCTGCCCCTTCTCCCTGTCCTGTTTTCCTTATCTGCCACTTTGGAAAATTCTGCTATGAAAAATTGCTTTTGCTTCCTCTGACTTTGTCTATGATTCTTTCCATTCTGACTTACCCAATATTATGACCCTTTCCAGATACTTATTTTTGGTTGGCTTCTATCCTTAACCCACTCCTTCACATCAACACTGAATTTTAGTGAGTTTATGAATTTATTATCTTCTGGACTACATTACTGTTACTCAAGGTGCTTGGGGGATGGTAGAGCTATAATTGTGTGGCTTGGTCTCCTCCTCAAGACAGATTCCTGGACTCCAGAGAATCCAACAGGATATGATCATAACTTGCTTCGTAGATCCTCAACCTGGGGTGCCAACAGCTATGCACATCCAAAGAGCTTGAAAGACTCCTCCCCAAGACACTTTGTTCCTAATTGGAAGGCACTATTAACATCAAAGTTATGTGTACCAAAATGTTCCTGTATGTTGAGGCAAAATTTCTACTCCAAGGATTGGCTGCTGAATATCAGCAGTAATTATGCCTTATGCAAACAAAATTTTTCTAAAAGTCAGTCTTCTGCCAAGAAGAGCATATTTATGGTAATGGGGATGACTTGTAGGTAAATTCTATGCAAGCCAAATTTAGGAGTAGACTTCAACCTGAAGATTTTAACCTATTACACCGAGAATCATTTCAAGGAACTACAGAAAGATCAGGATACCAAAAGAGCGGACACAGCCAAATCTGATGCATTGAAAAATAATCAGGAATCACACCATATTTGCTTCCTCTGTCAGAATCTCTGAAGAAAGAGATGTTGTCCATTTTTTTCCTTTTTTTTTTTTTAAGATTTTATTTCTTTGAGAGAGAGAAAATACAAGCCAGGAGAGAGGCAGAGTGAGTGGGAGACACAGACTACCTGCTGAGCAAGGAGCCCAATGTGGGGCTCAATGTGGGGCTCGATTCCAGGACCCTGAGATCATGACCCAAGCCAAAGCCAGACACTGAACCAACTGAGCCACCCAGTTGCCCTGATACTGTCTATTTTCAAATGAAAATCTATGGCTCAAAACCTCCTACAGTTTAATCCCCACCCCAGTGTTTATTTGTGTAGATACAACCTGAATGACCTGATTCATTTCCGATTCATTTCATTTGAACAACTGCATAATCACACTATAAGAACAGAGCCTTGAGGGGTTAAAAGGTGAGCGGAGAATGTGGGGGAGTTGCAGCTAATTTTAATGTAAGATGGGCAATTAAATCAAGTATGACTTGGTCAGCAGAACCACATGGAAAGACAAGTGACTTATAAATAGAATTTCAAGGTGGGGGAAGTGAAGGCCAAAATCTCTTTTCCTGTGACTGCATTCTCAATGATAATTTGACAAAGGCACAAGGGTCCAAAAATTATGGAGGAGAAAATGTCTAACCTTTAGCCTAATGTCTAATTACAACAAGAGAATGCAATAAAATATTCCAGAAAGCAAAAATACACTCAGAGAATAAAAATCAGGGAAAATTATTCCAGTTCTGAACCAACTACTAATGAGAGCACAGTAGGAATACCACCCAGTTGTTGGAATCTTGTTAAAGCAAAGGAAGTTAAAAGAAATAGGAGAGGAAAACTCTGAGTAGTCCTATGATTGAAATGAAAGGGGCTCCAGCAACATAAAATAGGTTTAAAATAAAGACCACAATTTGTTTTAGTGGAGAGCATCACATGAACGAATGGGAGAATGTGACAAAGCAGAAGCAGACGGTGGGTGAATGGAACATGCTTCAAACCATCATGGTTTCTGGTTCTGGATTCATCATGATTCTAGATCATCACTTCGACACTCAAATAAATCTTTCTACAAGAAACACAATAACTAGGGAGGTGAATAAAATAGAACAATGAAAGTTTAAAATAAGATATCCCGATGAGTGCTGGGGACAGTTTTAGTTGCAAGGACAAAGCCAACTGTTATGCAGACTGCCTCCATAAGTCTTTGACACATAAGGTGAACATACTCTAAAGAAAAACTGTCGCCCACCATGAGAGGGCCGGGTTTTCCGATTAAACATGAAAAGAAGTAGTCTCAAACAGTTAGAGATGTTCAGCATATTCATTGCAGCATGTCAATTCAACCCCATGAAGCCTGATTAGCCACAAGTATAAATGGGCCATTTGAAGAATAGGGTGAGCACCTGGCAGTGGCCAGAAGGAGCAGAGCCATAGGAGAATGAGAGTATCATGGGAGGACTAGTGGGTTAGGAGGTTCTACAAAACAATCAACATACGTGTTAACTCAATGGGGGGAATCCTTTCAAATGCATACATATATTAAACCATCACATAAACTTTAAATATCTCCGTTTTATTTGCTGAATATACTGAAATTATATTTCAGTAAGGTTGGTGGGGGAGGAACACTAAACAAACAGTGACTATTCAGTCCATGAGAACTTGGGATATGCTAAAATGCTTTTACAAGTGGGTGAGTTGCAGACCTCATCTGGTCCGATGCTGAGGCTAGGTTAGCTTTGAGGATGACTCTGACCATGACCATTCTCTTTCCTTCTGAAGAAATAACTGTTCATCAAGAGAGGGACCTTTGGCTCACTGCTGACCCTTGAGCAGATTCATTCAGTTTGGCAGATCCAACCTGGACCTGCTTCTGGTTCCAATGATCTCTAACCACATCACCTATCACTGTACTCTTAGGCTTGCTTTTTCTAACAGAAAGCCTCAGGAGAGAGCAGCATAGCTGTACAACCAAACGAATGCTCTTATTTCCTATGTCAAAAACCTAAAAAAGCAATTTTACCAATACCACCCTATAGACAGTGATCATGGGGGTGTGAAAATATGCTATCCCTTAGGTACCAAAATTCTGCTAGAAATGCAACATCTTCTGGGGCATTTCAGAGAACAGCTTGACTAGAAGTGCACTCCCTGTGAGATGGTGGCCAGGCTAAGGGACACACTGGCCACATTTAGTTGAATAGTCATTTGATCTATAAAAACAGCTGCACTGCTTGGTCTGAATGTATTTGAAACCTGTGGCCTATTTTGCATTAGCATGAACCTCTAAGAAGGTCTGTTATCTGTTTTAATTAGAAGATGAATGCATTTCACACTGAAATTTGGCAAAAACTATTTACTTGGGCAGTGCTGAACCAAGAGTCACATCCTCTCACCTCCTCCACTGGGAAGGGAACTGGAGTTAATGCTTTCAGGACAGGAATAGCATCAATTTGAGTATCACATCTCATACATTGATCCTTCAGAGCTTTGAACAAAGAACAGAATATTAGTCCCCTCATTGCCCAAGGAGGATGTTAACCTGCACCCCTGTAAGAGCGAGGACACCACTAAAGTCACCTTCCCCCGCTGGATGGGCCAGCTGCCAACTGTGAACGGGAACTTGGTTAGAGTAAAAGATTCTTTGTCAGGAATGTGGAAATTGTGACATTAGGGACTAGCCTGGGCTGGAGGATAAAGCTTCAATGAAATTTGCAAGTTCATTTTGGTTTATATACCTGTTGGAGCTGAGACATTAAATGCAGAAGGCTTTTAATCTAGGTATTTTAAACACTACTTGATACCGTGGACTAGTGCCACTCAACAGAGAGTACTTCAAGGACAGAGCTATCTCTGAACCAGAATAAGACCCCAGGAAGGCTGATTCAGCCCAGAGCATTTGGGACGGGGTTATTTTCTTTTGTTTCAACATTCACTTTTGACAGAACTGGCTTTTCTCTTCGCCCCTGCTGGAGAGCTAATAACTTCCTTCACGTTCACCTTACTCCAGTCCCCCACACAGGCGAGCGCAGCTGACTCAGTATGCAGGGATGCCCTGTGTTCTATTTACATTTATTTTTATCAGTCATTTGCTATCAAGATATTGAGAGAGATGCCCTAAGTAAGCAAACACAGGAATGGGTCAGGTAGGTTAGCCTGATAAAAAACAACATGGAAGAAATAACTCCGGAGCATAGGCTGCAATTCAGTATTAGAGCAAGTCACAGGCAATACAAAAGGAAGATTACAGCCAAACCCTCTCCTGTCTCAGGCAGTGCTATTTGTTCCTGAGATTTCTAAAGATGTGTTCAATTCCTGCACACATCTGAGAGTTCTACAGCTGTGGCTAACATTGAAAATAAATAATCCAAATCAGCTTGGCCATATTAACTGTGAAATCCACTTTACTAGTGAGATAGAATTTACTTCAGGCCATATAGGTCAATAGCTTTGGAGAGGGAATTCCAAAGATGAAGGCCCTTCATAGAAAATGCTCAGCCTTCAGACCTGTGTAGTTCTAAATCAGAGGGCTTAGCACCTCCAAGCCCTCCAGCTGCTGTGAGGGCAAACCCAGGAAAGAGGTGGTCATTGGATATAACCTAAATCCCCTCTCTGCTGCCTCCCCTCAACCCCTGAAACAGAATGCTGTTGAGGTCTGCTACCTTGATTCCCCTGAAAGCAAAGAGGCAACTCATGAGGTATGGAAGCCTGGAGGGAACAAAGGCAAGTGTGAACGTGTGTGAGCTCATACTTTGGCATGATGAAAAGTAGGTACTCTTCAAAAGGTCTGCTCTGTGGCAGAGGGGCTCGTTACTGAGAGCAGAGCTTCACTGCCCACACAAAGGCAAGTAGAGAGGGAAGGGGCTGAGGGAGGTTAGAATGCAGACAATATGGAACCAGAGATTGTGGAATCTTAAAATCTGCGGGCCACTAGCAAAGTAATTTAAAGATATCGGTAAGGGCCAAGAGCAAAGAATGGACTTGGCAGGAAGGTGTGTTTTCCTGTTTACTGTGTGCAGGTAGCTTTTGGAAATTTTAGTTAGGGGGAAAAAATGCTTATCAGCCAAAACGAAAATGAATATGGGGTAGGCAGAATAATGAGCCCCCAAAGATGTCTACATTCTAATTTCTGGAACCTGTGAATAGGTTAGGTTACATGGCAAAGAGGAATTACAATGTAGATGGAATTAAGGTTGATAATCAGCTCAACCTAAAATAAATAGATTTTTCTGGATTATCCTCATGGTCCCAGCAAAATCACAGGGGTCCTTAGAAGTAGAAGAGGAAGACTGAAGGAGTTTGCATGAAGCAGGGAGTTGCTGGCTCTGGAGACAGAACGGGAAGTGGCAAGCCCAGACCACGGTACAAGCAAGGAAACAGGTTTTCCCCTCGTGCCTCTAAAAGAGAACACAGCCCCATCAACACCTGGACTTGACTTCACTGAGACTTGTAATCAGCAAATATAAGATAATAAATTTGTGTTGTTTTATGCCACTTAGTTGGTGGCGATTTATTACAGCAGCAATAAGAAACTAAGACAGAGCCCAAGAGTTGCTTGGCATGTGTATGTGCAGTTTTTGCATTAAGCGCTGCCTGGGGTGATGACCACCAGGAAATCAACAAACACTTGGGGAAAAGAAAATGGAATTTGTTACCTAAATGGAAGGCATGCTACTCTTTCTGTTTGGTTGGCTACCTAGCATCCTGGTTTCATCTCCTGCATTTTATGTGGTAGCCTGCTGGGAATGAGAACAACATTTAGCACTTATTATCCCAGGAGAACTAATTTCCAACACGTAGTTGATCTCAACAGTGCTAGGTTGATCCTGAGGGATGAGTTGTTAAGCGATCAGCCATATAGCTAAAGGCTATTCGACCAAAGAATGTCGCAAAGAATGGGACAGTTACATGTCAACTTGTGGTTTCTGAATACCTGAAACCCAACGGTTGGCTAAATCTTTCTCTCTGCACTCCTGGGGGCCCAGGGGGCAGGTAGAGGTGGGAGATAAGGTAGGGAAGACATCCCGTTTTACTTTCAAACTCAGGATGAGATTAAGGAAAAAATAGTGGTTGTGCCACATTCAAGGTCATTCAAAAAGAGGCAGTGTTAGAGGGAGAAAAGAATTCCAGGACACAGAAACCTGGGTTTCCAAATCACTAACACATTTACCTGAGAACTGAAAACTGCATTAACTTCAGGTGGGGAGATGTCTAAATATCCAGTGTGACCCTCTTTTAATTTGCATGAATATTCATGTGACAGATAAACTAAAAAATTTAGGATTTGATCCATCTCTATGATATCATACATTTTTAAATATAATACATTGTTCACAGCACATGGCACATAACCATTAATGATCAGCATCCTTTGATAAAAAGACACTACTAAAGTTATTAGAGAAGACTGGAGAGATGCTAAGGTGGGGCTTGTTAAAGACATTGTCTCTTTCATTTGTACCCTGATGATTCTTACTACCTGGTGGTCCCATTATATTTTCAACAAGTGGCTAATGGGAAGGGGCTGGTGCTAACTGAACTTAAGGACTGAAGAGGAGTCAGTGGGTGAGCCCTGGGGCGTGGTCTCCTCTGAATGAGCAAGCACATTTTCAACACAATTGGCTGCCTAATCGCGTGTTGCAAACTTGGCTGATGTATTTGGATGTGTAAGCAATTATGTTTCCGCTAAAAGCCTTGGTTGGTAATGCTTTTGTTCTCCATTTCTTACAACTGAACTAACAGAGGGAAGAAATTGTATGAAAATGGTTTTCAGTATGTTTTGTTTTGCTTTTTAACTTTTCTTTTCAAAACATTTTTCAATTAAGCTAGCCAATGGATCCAAAGTTTATTATACCTCCAAATACCACACAAAACAGATAACAAAGAGAAAAGGAAACAATAGAGTAAAAGTAGTTTTGCTAATAAAACGACTCTGATGAAAAAAACCTACATGTTTGCATTAAACCCCATTATTTACATGAGATTTATTGTACCGAGTACCTCTGTTACTAGCCACAGGGTTGGTTCTGAGTACGGAGGAGTAAGGCTGTGTGGTCTCTGACCTCAAGAAACACCTCTCAGAGTTGGCCTTTGACAGATACCAGCTAAATGTCTGAGTCACCTGAAAGTTCAAGAGATTAGATCCTTCATTTCCAAAAGAACAGTAACTATAAACCACAGGCTCTATTTTGCTTTTCAATAACCAGTCCTACCACAGCATCCAACAAGATTTTTGTAGCTCATCTAACACTTCATGTCGCTAATTAACTTCAAGATTGTTTGCATGAATTCATTGGGTGCCAAGAAACAGCAGTCACGCTGTTGCCTCAAATCATCTGGGAAATTCAGCAGGCCAAAGAAATTTTAAAAAAAATTTAAAAACATCCATATCTTTCACAGAAATATGGAATTCAGGTCTCCGAAAACACTTGGTCTCGCAATCACTTCCCACAGACATTGCACACAATAGCGCTTCAGAATTTCAACTTCAGTGAGAACTTATCATTCTTTCATTAAAATGTCTCCACGTGCAAAACCAAACTCACGCTTCACATGTAAGCAGTTGCGGGGAAAATAAAAACTTAATATTTGAATTCCAGCTCTTCTGCTAATCCTGCAACATTAGCTATTTCCCTGTAGCCCCTTCCGATCTGGGGAATTTCTCATGTCACGGAATGGTTATGAGCGTCAAATATGATGACATATGAGAATTTGCCTAGGCGAGTGCCTGGGCATTCAGAGAATCTCTGAAGACCTATATCTGAGAGAGGAACCCCCAAAACATCTAGTTTCAAAAACCAGTCAGGGCTCCCCGACAACTAGCAAACCGAGAGGACTCTTAAAGGGCCCATGTCCTCTTTGCGGACTCACCTGCCCAGGGTCCAGCGCAGAAGCAGCTGGTGGAGAGGCGCCCAGACAAAGAGAGACATATTTGCTGGTCTTGGGAGAACTGGTCCGAAGGGCAGGCGACTGATTTGGAGAGTATCCGGAGGCCGCCTAGAACACCCGCCCTGGCAGAAGCTGATGGGCGCCATCTTTACGCTCACCACCTGCTGTGCTCTAGAGCGCAGGCGCCAGAGCCAACTTTTTTTTTTCCTTCTTCCCCCCCCCCCCTCTAACGTGGGGCCTTGTTAAAGAGTTGAAATATGGGGTGGTTGGGTTATGGACATTGGGAAAGGTATGTGCTATGGTGAGTGCTGTGAAGTGTGTAAACCTGGTGATTCACAGGCCTGTACCCCTGTGGCTAATAATACATTATATGTTAATAAAAGTGATCTAGACCAGTTGAGCTCTACATCTGAAACTTAAAAAAAAAAAAGAGTTGAAATACGTACTGACAGTAAGATTTTTCAAAATATATTTTCAAACTCTGTCACGAAGATTATAAGAGGCTTTCCATGACAATGGAAATTTAGTATTGAAGACGATTGTGTGAGTTCTTCTGCTGTACAGTATTATAATGTGTTGTTTACCTTGAGAACTGATGAAATAATGTCACCTTGCATGACTTTTCATGGCCATCCAGGCACTTTGTATATATGCATGACTTTCAAGTTTGGATTTATCAATGAAAGGAATAATATAACATGTAACATTCATTGTCACACTTAGAAAATGAATATATCCAGTGGACTTAGATTTTACTTTTTCTGAAATTCTTCCCAGTATAGTCAATTACTGCTTAGGAAGATAAACACCAACTTCTTAACCTTTACAGTATTCTAACTCTCCTGGGAACAACCCATGATTTTTAGAGCACAGAAATCAACAGAGTGAGTGTTAATGCAGATTTAGTTATTTCCACTGCTAGACACTATAGCTAATTCTTCTGGTTGATCTTCTCACATCAGATTCTTTCCTTTTGAAGGCAAAGGCATTTTCAATTGTGTAAGGGACAGGTTAAAGGCTCAGGCTGTCCCAGGGGCTGACAGATAATGCCACCAATGGTTGGTGATCAAGTATGGACACGAGTCCAAAAAAGAATCCTAAACCCAAAAGATCATTCTTAAAGCAGAGGCAGGACTTCATCCCCATGAACAGACAGAGGCACAATGGGAAAGCCATGAGCAAGGATAAACACTTCCAACCGGGGTTACTGCAGATGTCCAGACCACCAGAAGTGTGTATGTTGTGGGGGGAGTTGGGGTACACAAGCGCAGATAACTTCAGAAATAAAGACAGACTCAAGAAATTCAGGCAGAGCTTGCCTGATATGAAAAGCTTGATGACATATGATATGCTTGATGACACAGGGCTCTGAGATTTCACCAGCTGCATATACATAGAGTGGGTTAACTACTGATTACTCTCAGTTGTATTTCTGAAAGGGCTCTTTCTCTCCACAATCAGCTCCTCCACTGGGAATCTCTGTTAGTCTCCACTGTGCTTCTCTAATAGGATGTCCAAGTTGAAGTGTTCGTCAAGAGATTAGTAAAGAGGTTTTTTTGGGGGCGGGGTGGGGGGGGTGGAGACTATTCCCTTTGGCAGGCAGGGAGGTTGCTGACTTATCATCCCAAACCTAATAAGGGGGCTTCCGGGAGACAAGGCTAAGACCTTTTACATGTGTTCCCTGAAGTTGGGAGATGGAAAGGTCTAGTGCCTGACTCACACTTGAGAAAAGGTAAAGCTGACCTTGGACGGAAGACTGACTCCTGGTTGGAAATGCTAGGAAGTCGAGAAGGGCTAATTGCTTTCCTGGAAAAACTGGGATGGGCCTACCAACCTGTGTTTCTTAGGGAAATGGATATGATAATGTTTTTAAGAGACAATATTTGGCTACACTGGTGAGAGAGCCAGTGTGGGATTGTCAGAGTCCTGCCTGACTATGGCACTAAGAAACTGGAAAAGTAGAGCATGCAGGCTTCATGGAAGAAGTAGAACACAACTACTTTGAATACAGAGGCTTTTTGGTTGTTGTTTTCTGAAAAGGAACCACAGAAGGGATGCCACCCAAAAGCATCCCCCCCCATTTAAAAAATAGTCAAC
The DNA here is from genome assembly GCA_004024625.1 of Mellivora capensis. NCBI lineage: Eukaryota > Metazoa > Chordata > Mammalia > Carnivora > Mustelidae > Mellivora > Mellivora capensis. The sequence continues at coordinate 35,517 of PISX010011176.1, forward strand.
TTATATATAACCTAGGGCCAGAATAAACCTTTAAAGCAGGTAAGAGCTGGATGGAGCTTCTTGCCTTTCCTGCTTCAACCCTTTCAGAAACTTCCCTTGGCTTCTTACCTCCTCCCAGTCATTTTGATCCTGCCGATCAGACAGTGCAGCTGTGAATGAGGAGATGGGCAGGGCTACCAAGCAGAAGTTAACTGTGGTCTTCATCCCACAGCACAGCTCCAGCGTGAAGCAAGTATGAGCTAGAGGAGGCAGAGGATGTCATCCAAAGTCTAGATCAGAGTTTTGACTAAAATATGAAAGTGTGCTGTAATGTCCTCTCAGTGCATTTTGTGACCTCAAGTGATAGGAATACTTACTACCAAAAAGGTAAGCCATGAGACATACCCAAGGTTCTAATCTTGCAGATCACCCTGCAAAATTCAGCTTAGAAAGTTAACAAAATTACCTTTGATTATATTCTTTGAGTGACCGCTATTCAGCTTACGTTTTACACACCTGGTCACCTAAGTTGGACATCTAGGAACCATCCTAAACTACTCCCTTTTTCTCATTTTCTCATTTCTCATGTACTCTACCAATCAAAACCTACAGATATTACTCATTAAATATGTTTTAACCTATCCTTCATCTTCATCCCACACTCTGTTTTGGTTGAAATCTTCATCAAACTCAGTATGTTCCCTTAACTGGATCTGAGCCTCTAGGCTCATTAAAATATGCTTTGAATAGGGCAGCAATTCTAAAGAGAAAGAGTTCATGTTTTTTTTGTTTTTTTAAAGATGTTATTTATTTATTTGACAGACAAAGATCACAAGTAGGCAGAGAGGTAGGCAGAGAGAGAGGAAGGGAAGCAGGCTCCCCGCTGAGCAGAGAGCCCGATGCGGGGCTCCATTCCAGGACCCTGGGATCATGACCTGAGCCGAAGGCAGAGGCTTTAACCCACTGAGCCACCCAGGCACCTCAAGAGTTCATGTTTTATATTAGCTTCCCGACTGGAATATTGAAAAGAGAAAGAAAAAGCTCAATGCGGAATAGTAGGTATAGCCCATAACAATAGATTGGGAAGAGAATCAACGGACCACCCCACCTCTGTCACCTACAGGAAGGGCGAGGTGATGGTACTACATTTTCTTCAACCTAATTCTCATTTGTAGCCCTTTTTCTTTAGATTCCGGTCTTTCGCTAATTGATTTGTAAATGTTCCGCCAGTTTGTCAGTTGACTCTCTGCCAGGTGCTCTAGGTAGTCTGTGTGAATCAACCAGAGTTGGAAAATTACATGAAACCAATTTTCCATTTAAGGCCCTGATCCTACATTCATTCCCACTCCCTTAGACAGTGTATGGAGTAACACATCCCAGCCGGTTAACTCCCACCGGTGCCCTCTCTTGTCAAAGGGCTATGCAATGGGAAGCCTCCTGCGCTAGAAGGGGCTCCGCATATCTCAGTCAAGCAAATTTTGAATTCTTCAATGCTGGCCATGTTTTCCTTAAAGTCAAAAGGTAAATGGATGTTTTTTGTGACCCTGTGAGCAAGTAAAGCTTATTGACACAAAATCCACCTTTGAAAAGTTACAGTGATCACTAAATATAAGGTTACTTCCTATTAGCTTTTTGATGAGCTTTAATATCACTGTTTATGAGAGAGCTAAGTTAAAGAAAAATAGATTCTCTTTTGTTCAAGCCATAATTTCTGGGTTGTCTGGCATACAATATAAAAATTTTTTCCTCCTGATTTTGATTAGGTTTCTTGAAAATAAACCTGGATATGTCATTTAACTTCTGCCTAGGAGCTTGAAGCCTCTTTTTTGATGACTGATCTCAATGTGTCTCTCTCTCAAGTTCTATGTGTCATATGTGCTCTTCAAATGACCCAATAATTTTTGCTAAATGCTAGAAATAACAACTGTAGTGTCAGAATGTCCCCCTTAGAAAATTGAGATAGTAATGGTTATCTGCCGGGTTTGCTCCCTCACAAAAATGGCAGCACACATTATCCAATAATAACTTTAAATTTATGTGGAGAAAAATTAATGAAATATGTCCTTTTTGTCCTACTATAAGATTATTTATAAAATGATGGAAAAATGAAAGGTGAAATAAATATTGTCAAATAACAAACATAACCAATTGTGTATCAGAATAAATATTAAATCAACACTCAACAGTGGCAGATAGAGAGAACATATGTGAGAACCAGATGTTAGAGACTGGAAACAACAAAAATGCTGGGTTCTTTCATGAGACTCACACAGATTTTCATGGCTATGAGGAAAACAATTTGACCTATAGAAGTATTTTAAAAATTCTTTGCAATTTACTCCTTTTTATTAACTTTGAACTAATCCCTATTATCAAAGAGGCCAAAACTATGAATCAATCCATTGGTAGAAAGCTTTTGATATTATTACAAGACTTTTAACATCTAGGTCCAGTGTCTGCAGATGAGATGTGTCTTGAGGTTCTATTGATTTGATTTCTTGTATATGAGCTGCTTAGCTGTTCTTTCTCTGATGAAGGGCACCAAATAGAACACCTACATGTTGGTGGAGTTCAATTCCAAGGACTTTCTGGTTGGTGCTTACTCAAATTTTTGAAAAAAGGTTTCAATTTTTTCTCCCCCCAAAGCTTAATTTTTTGGCTATGAAGGCTATGTGACTCTATGATCACAATAATGCTATATGAGGAGAAAATAATTTTTTTATATTTTATTTTTTATTTATTTTTATTTTATTATTTATTTTAATTTTATAACTTTCCCCTGAGAGTTCTTGTTAATTTTTCTTCAGCACATTTCATCTAAAAGGATTTGTAATTTTAAATGCTGCCCGTATATAGCATCTTTTTAATATGTTTAAAGGAGAATTAAGCAGGGAAGGCAAGTCAGGTGTTCCCTCCCATGTGTCACATGCCCCAGGATACTAAGGATATAGCCTGTCTTGGAAGGTAGGAAGCGAGTGGTGGTTTGGGGGCTCTGCCTCAGATCAGCATCCCCGTATGGGGTTATGGGAACACGCGAGCTGCTCTGCACAATCGCCCCAGGGCAATAGCAAACTGCTCCCGAAATGCATAGGATCTATCTGCAAGGGATTGAGAAGAGAATCACAGAGCTAGTTGAGTGTCAAATTGATGACCTCTTCAGCTTTATAGTCATGACATGAAGAACTGAACAATTACGCATCATGTCAGGTCAGAGTAGGCACATTTCCTTTAGTAAATTTTCCCTATCACTTCTCCATTCTAACACCCTGCCCTCTGCATGGGAATGTTCTCTGTCAACCCTTCAACCTCACTGACCCTCAGATATGAAGAAGAGGACAATCATTTCTCTTATGTAGATGTTCTGATTTTCTGGAGGAGCACTGGAAACTAAAGACCCATGAATTGAGAAGATCAGATCAGCTTCAACTAAAGGAGATTGAGTGGTATTTATTTCAAAGACTCTCAAGTAAACCTTCACAGAGGGGTGTGAAATCAACAGTATACATTTAGGGCTTGAAGTTATGGTTTTATTTCTGAAGTATGCATGTGTCCGTGTTCATTTGTGCATATATTGGCTTAATACATCACCATCAACACAAGAGGCAAATTCCCCAGAAAATTATAAACTCACTACTCCTGATCTTTCCATTTACTTGGCTATCACATCACCCCTCTTAGACTGTGTTGTTGGTGACTGAACACAGAGTCAAGGGAATAATATATCAAATTGTGGGTAAAGCCGTACTTTATTATCTCAAGTAATCTCGTACTCTGGTGTTTAAACATTTTTTTTTTTGTGCGTTTTAAAAACCAATTAATGGTGAAGAGATGTAGTTTAGGTTCTTTTCTGTCATTGGCATTTAAATGTGAGAATTTGTCTGAATATCATTTTATAAAAGATTTGAAAGAGTAAAGACTTGGATACTTAGCTTTCATTTCTCCTGCCTGGAGAAAATGGTTAGAATGTGACTTACCATCTTTTTTTCTCTTCTGTTTAGACTTTAGGTTGCCAACTGTTGTTGTTGTTTTTAACTTAAAGAAAAATATCCAAACTAATTTAGTGACCAGTTGTTTTCCAAAGCAGCTGAGTCCTCCACGGACGCACCTCACTGTATCCGGGTACTACATTGTTTTAAACTATAGAGTGACATGAGTTTGAATTTAGATTTAAATACAAAACATTTGCTGAGTCAGTTTTACCTTTTTTTTTTTTTTTAATTGTTGGTTTTAATCTGTAAATTGTTCTCCCTGCATTAGAGCATGGAGAGTGTAAGGAGTCACATCTCATTACAGAGACTTACTGAAGTTAACAAAATATACCGGGCGGGGGCAAGTTGGTATTCGTTTGCTTTCAACTAATTGAGAGTGAAAACTGAATTCTAAGTTTCAAGAAATTAATCTCATGTTCACATTTCTGTTGAAGTTATTTTTGTCCTGTGGACATCTCTTTAGTCAATGTACTCTTCCACTGAGATGACAGAAAACATTCAATTATGCATAAAATA
>PISX010011176.1:50000-66664 GCA_004024625.1 Mellivora capensis
TGAGACAGAATTAAGCCAAAAGCTCTGTTATTCAGTAGGTAGCATTCAACTGACCTATGAACAAGGGCATTTCTGAATAAAATGTCTATTCCAGATGCCAAATATCATCCTTAAAACATCATGCTTAGCCATCAAAAGAAATGAAATCTTGCCATTTGCGACGATGTGGATGGAACTAGAGGGTATCATGCTGAGTGAAATAAGTCAGTCAGAGTCAATTCAATTGGTCAATCATAAGTCAGTCAATTATCATATGATCTCCCTGATATGAGGAAGGGAGATGCAACGTGGGGGGTTTGGAGGTAGGAAAAGAATAAATGAAACAAGATGGGAGGGAGACAAACCATAAGAGACTCTTAATCTCACAAAACAAACTGAGGGTTGCTGGGTTGAGGGGGGTAGGGAGAGGGTGGAGAGGTTATGGACATTGGGGAAGGTATGTGCTATGGTGAGTGCTGTGAAGTGTATAAACCTGGCAATTCACAGACCTGTACCCCTGGGGCTAATAATACTTTATATGTTAATTAAAAAATAAATAAATAATAAAAACAAACAAACAAACAAAAAAACCCCATCATGATTAGTTCCTACTCCAAGTCACTTCACATGCTGACTTAGTCTATGCACTGTCCTCAAACCTCTGTGTGTATACAGAACCCGAAATTCCGTTCAGTTTTATGTTTTACACACGCACAACCTGTCTGCTGTTTAAAGACCAACTTTTATCTACTTCTAAAGACTTGGTTTGACCATCCAGTTTGCACTGATCTCCCACCTTGTCCCTCCAAAGCATTTTTTATTCGTTTGTTAATCATTCTGATGCTCCAACCTACAGAATCTTTGAATCCTAAGATTCTATCAAACATAATTTTATTCAATTGCACAGATTAGAAAAGAAGCCACTTTCCAAGTGTTGTAAGCACAGCTAAAGCCCGGACTGGCACACATGCTGGCTTCTGGAAAGTTTCTTGGAATCCTGTTATTCCTGCTATCCCATGTTGCCTTAAAGAGGTGCACTGCAACTCTTTCTAGTGGTGGCTATACCAAGTCTTGCCAATGAGGCTATGAACTTCACAGACCAGGAGAGCTATGCATATAGCAAACACCTACTAAATACATGTTGATCGAATGAATGATGTGCCATCAAGTCACCAAGAGTTTCAGTTGCACTAAATCTAAAAGAGAAAATTTTGGGATGCCTGGCTGGCTCAGCCCATGGATGGAACGTGCAACGCTTGATCTCAGGGTAATGAGTTCAAGCCCTGCATTGGGTGTGGAGCCTACTAAAGAGAGAGAGAGAGAAAGAGAGGGAAAGGAAAAATTTCTTTCTGGAATTAAGTATTCTTGGAATCCTTTCCATCCAGAATTAGTTTGCAAACAAAGTATGAGACTGGGAAAGATGTTAATAAAATTTTCCCTTAAGGTTACAGTATTGGGCTGTTAACTTACTAAAATAAAATGAAATCAAAGCCAATAGTCATTAATACTCAATTTTCTAAAATACTGATTGCTACCAATCTAATATCTAAGAAAGAAATAAAAAGTAACAAGAGAGGGTAAACATCTGAGAATAAAATTGCTTGAAAGTTCCAGGACCTTGCCTATAAATGGATGGAATCCTTTTCAATTAAAAGTAAAATTTGATCATGATTACCCTTACTCATATGAAGTTTCTCATTTTTGGATCTCAGAGAGCTCCATGCTTTCGCTCGTTCCATTGTGTGAGAATTGAAGGGAAATCAAACACCAGGAGACGACATGTCTTTGGTGGGTTGTAGGACAAATGGGACATTAGTCTCTCCTTGGCCATTAGCAATCTTTCCCTATTTGCCCCCATTACAGATACGAGGGTCATTTAATTTCTTTTTTTTTTTTTTTAAAGATTTTACTTATTTGTCAGAGAGAGAGAGAAAGAGAGAGAGAGAGAACAAGCAGGGGCAGTGGCAGGAAGAGGGAGAAGCGGGCTCCCTACTGAGCAAGGACCCTGATGCAGGATTTGATCCCAGGACTCTGGGATCATGACCTGAGCTGAAGGCAGATGCTTAACTGACTGAGCCACCAAGTCATCCCTCATTTAATTTATTTTGGGAAAAAAAGGTAGGTATTTCTGTAATGTTCATTTCTTTAAGGTACCTAATGTACGAACATCACTATAGGATAATTAATTCTTCTAGGAAAATGCTCCCCTCCAGCATAGAAACATTTCTGATGATTCAAATAAAGGAATTCTTTTAAAGAAACACCATCGCTGCTCAGTGCTCACCTGTTCTTCCCTCTGCATCCCCTTCTCCAATGAAATTACTTTACAGTTTTTAATTACCCAGGGTGTAATTTAATATAACAAATTTTATGTACTTAATATATTGATTAACTTATAAGTATAGTATAAAATAATACTGAACAGTTTAGGCACCTCAATTATAACTTTGGTCATGCAGCAGTGGTTAATTATATATATCATACACATATATGATATATATAATAATATTGGCTTTGAGGATAAAATATTTGTGTTTGAATCCTGCCTCCCTTACTTCCTAGCTATGTGACTTTTGGGAAGTTACTTAATGTCTCTCTACCTCATTTTCTTTATTCACAAAGGAGGAATAAGAAAGTACCTATTTTATATAGTCATTATGAGGATTAAATGATTTTTTATATATGTAAACCAATTGGAACAGAGCCTGGGTCATAAGTGATCAATACATGTTAGATACAGTCATGATACAATTACAACCTTAAATACTTTTGGGGAGAAGATATGGTATAAATACATGAATTAATTTTTAAACACTGTATGAGCTTAATTAGCTCTAAAAATATTTTAGTCCTTCTCCCAAAGTGAGATTTTTATTACTGTATCAGAAAAGTCACAAAAGAATGATATATGGGCCCCACATATTAGATGCCAGGTATTAGGGTTATTAAAGCAATCCTAATAACAGTTGCCCTTCCTAAAAAGCATATTTAAGGTAATAAAATCAAGGGAATAAAATAACAGCATATTTCAATAATTATTGCAAAGAATTAACAATAATTTCCTAAACACTAAAACACTAAGCCAAAAGTTCATGATATATCTCGGATCATTTTATTTTTTATTTTTATTTTTTAATATTTGTAGAAGATTTTATTTATTTATTTGAGAGAGAGAGTGAGAGAGAGCATGCAAGCATGCAAGCCGGGGGAGGAGCAAAGGGAGAGGGACAAGCAGATGCCCTGCAGAGTGCAGAGCCGGACTCAGGACTCAATAGCTTGATCCTGAGATCACGACCTGAGCCAAAATCAAGAGTCCATTGCATAACCGACTGTACCCCACAGGTGCCCCAAATCTCGGATCATTTTCAGATCAATAGAGGAAAGCAAACTGCAAAGTAGAAGGGCTGTCGATGCAAATGTACATGGAGCTCCTATATTTATTCTCCTCAGTCATCTATCCCAGGCCTCATCATCATTTTGTCATTAAAATCATTAACATGCATGCATTGAATGGTCCAGGCCTGCATCACATTTGCTGTGCATATTAGGGCTTATGAAGTCTGATTATATATGTTTAGCTGGAGAAAACTTAATGAACTCAAAGTTGACTGAAAAGTGGAAATTTTCAGAGATCTAGCAACATACACACACTTATTAGGAAGAAATTTTTTCTGCCCAATATTCCTTTGTGCTGTGGATTAAGCCAAGCCCCCTGTGTCTGTAATGATGTAAAGAGCTTCAATCTTGCTTTGACAGGAAAAGCCAATAACATGTAACTATTATCTCTTAATGCCAATAATTAATTTAACAAAAGTTTATTGAGTACCTCCTACATATAAGGCACTGCGGGGGCATTAAATATCTATGAAAGAACTTTCAGTCTAATATGGAAGAAATATGTACTCAAATAACTATGAGATGGCCTATCATAAGTGTACTAAGAGAAGGAGCAATTAAGTGAGATGAGAGGAATTAACAGCTGGGAGAGATTACCTGTCTCTAAGAAGAATCCCAAAGTATGCATACTCTTAATGGAATTCTTTTAAGGTAACAAAGTAAGAGAAAGCTCAGGTGGACAAAAGAGAGAAATCTTTGACTATTCTGGTGATGACTCTCTCTGGATTTGCAGATGGTTGGGGTAGTCATCATGCCATTCCTCCCCCCACCACTGATTTGAAATTTATGCACCGCTTACTTCAGTGATGACTTGAGGTGTCTTACAGATTAAAACTGCAGTCCTTAATAATAAGTAAAGTAGACGCTACTTCAAACAAATAAAATCAGTTATTTCCAGGAATAAAACAGATTTGAAACACCAAAGATTAAGCTTTATTTATTTATTTTTGGCTTAAGGACATAAAGAAAGAAAAGTAAAACTAGTAGAGTCGCTGATTTTTATTGTCTTCCTCATGAGATCTTGCATGAAGGATAATAAGGACTTATATTTAACCTATCTTAAGGAGGGAGTCTATGAAGTCTGTATTGGATGATTTTGCCAGTCAATTATTTACTTATTGGGCATAACACAAGCCAGGCATCTGTATTAGTACAGACTTAGGAGGACCAATCTTTGTAAAAGAAGGATGCAGACAGAAGGTAAACTTTAGTAGTTCGTAACCTGATAAATATGTTGTATTTCTTTAAGTGGATTTGGATGCAAGTTTATCTTTGATTTTAAACCAAATGACCCACTTGGTAAATAGTGATATTCTTCCCAACTAGAATCTAGAAATTCACTGTGAATGTTTTAAAAGCTCTTCTTCCCACAAAATGGGAGATTTATAATACAGCTACTCTGTTTAGTCCACTAACTCCTATTTACTACAGAAAAGCAGTGACTTATGTTTCTTGCTTAAAGAAGGCATCCCCACCTCCTAATTTAAGATAATTTACACTTGGGAGAATTCGAATGCTATTTGGAATTTCTTTAGATAATTGGAGGGAAACTATTTAGTGGTGGAGAGCTAGAAAGTCTGTTATTATTACCTGACAGAAAGGTACAAAGCCAATAAATGAAATGGAAGTATTTCTAGAGGATAACAGTTATTTCTTGTTAGAAGTGAAAAGAATCAATTCGACATGATGTGCAAACTACTGGGATAGGGGCTGATATGGACAATGGTTTTCATAGAGTTTCCGGTGCCGCAGAGGAAGTATGATGTATACACAAGTAACTTTGATACCAGGCAGGATGTGATCGATATCACAGTTGGCAAAGTGTTAGGAAAGAGGGGAGGTAAATCCTGGCAATGCAATCAGTGAGTGCTTTATGAAGGAGGAAGGTGTCATTTCAGGTAGGCTTTGAAATATGTAAAAATGTTCATAATGTAGAGACAAGGCAAAGAGCCTTCTGAGTGGAAATGGGGAAAATGGATAATCTTAAATGTGTTGTGGGAACCCTGAGAGCGTGCAGAGGCCATGGAGAAAGGATGGTTGGTAATAAAGAAATATGTTAGAAAGCAGAACAAGGTCAGATGGTGAAGGGCCCTTGAGCTGCATTTTATGGAGTTTAAAATTTATTCTCTGCTAGCTGAAGGGCTATTGATGGTGTCTGAGCCTGGCAGTGAAAAGATAGAAGAGTTTTTGGAGGATTAACTTACAAAGCCTAGACTGAGTGTAGGACACTGGATGTAGGGTTACCAGTTAGGAGGTCACTAAAACAGTGTAATAAAGTAATGATGGTCAGGACTGAGGTGGAGGGATTAGAAACAGTGGAGAGAAGTGAAGAATTTAGGCTATAGGTCAGGGAGTAAAAAGGCTTTGCATCCTTTGCTCCTAAATTTATACATATGTGAAGTAGTTCCCTCATAAACTCTACCGTGGAGCTAGACGGGTCTAAATCTATGTGAAAAATACTAAAAAGGGATGATGACTGTTCATAATTCATACACAATTTTGGTTAATCTTTGTATTTATTGTTTTAATTGCTCAAGGGAGAGGAGAAGTTGATTCCAGAAAGCTTGGGTATTAGAAAGTGGAAGATAGGAAGATACTGAAAATGAAACTCTATTGTCCTCTTTTTGATTATGATGCCAGTAGCAGCAATGATCACAAAAACTCATTAAGGCTATTGATCCTTGGTATCAAAAAATTTGATTTATTTTTAATCTTTAGTCTGTGTTCTTATGTCATTGTAAAGGCTTCATCAAAATAAAAAGCTTCTGTACAGTGAAGGAAACAATAAAACTAAAAGTCAACCCATGGAATGGAAGAAGATATTTGCAATGATGTATCTGATAAAGGGTTAGTATCCAAAATATATCAAGAATGTATAAGGCTCAACACCCCAAAAATGAATAATCCAAATAAAAAATGAGCAGAAGACAGGAACAGACATTTCTGCAAAGAAGACATCCAGATGGCCGAGAGACACATGAAAAGATGCTCAATATCACTCATTATCAAAAAAATACAAATCAAAACTACAATGAGCTATCCCCTCACACCTTTCGGAGCAGCTAAAATCAACAACACAGGAAATAATTAGGTGTTGGTGAGTTCACAGAGAAAGGGGAACCCTCTTACACTGTTGAGAAGGCAAACTGGGGCAGCCACTCTGGAAAACAGTATGGAGTTTCCTCAAAAAGTTAAAAATAGAACTATCCTATGATCTAGCAACTGCCCTAGTAGATATTTACCCAAAGTATTAATTTGAATGGACGCACACGCCCCAATGTTTATAACAGCACTAGCTACAACAGACAAATTATGGAAACAGCCTACGTGTCCACAGACTGATGAACGAATACAAAAGAAGTGGTATATATATATATATATGTATATATATACACACAATGGAATATATATACGTAGGTATATATACGTATGTATATATATGTATGTATACATACATATATATTCCATTGTATATATGTGTACATATATGTATATATATACACAATGGATATATGTATATATATGTATGTGTATATATATGATATATATATCATGTATATATGTATATATATGTGTATATATATATATATACAATGGAATATTACTCAGCCACAAGAAAGAATGAAATCTTACCATTTGCAACAATATGGATGAAGCTAGAGAGTATTAAACTAAGTGATGTCAGTCAGCCAGAGAAAGATAAATACCATATGATTTCACACTCATATGTGGAATTTAAGAAACAAAACAAATGAGCAAAGGGGAAAAAAGAGAGAGAAATGCAAACTAAGAAACAGATTCTTAACTATGGAGGACAAACTGATGGTTCAGAGGGGAGGTGGGAGGGGGGACGGGTTAAGTAGGTGATGGGGATTAAGGAGGGCAGTTGTTTCAATGAGCACCAGATGTCGTATAGAAGAGTTGAATGACTAAATTGTATACCTGAAACTAATCTTACACCGTATGTTAGCTAATTGGAATTTAAATAAAAACTTAAAAAAAAAAGAAAAATGTATTTTAAAACTGAGTATCAAAGGAAAAGGGCATTAAGTATGGCTATTTTCTCAAGTCCGAAAAATCTAGTATTTCCAGAGATGAGTAACAACAACAAAAAAAGTCAGTCTTTTAAAAAGTGGGTAACATATACTTGTGAGGGTTTTGCTAAGAATCTCCAAATAATTGGTGAATTTTTAAAATGTCCCTACCCTACCATCAGCTTGGAGACTAATGAACTCTAAGACAGGGGTCCCAGTCCCTGTCCAATCTTAACCAGCAGAGATACCTCTCTAGGCAGACCACCCATACTAAGGCAGAAGAATTATTACCTGTTCCCTGAATAAGACCCATGCTTTATACCTCAGTTGCCTTTGCTCATAATCTTCAAATCCTTCACACCTCTCTTTCCTTATCTCTGCTTAAAATTAGGTTGAAAAATTTGATTACTATTTTTGCAAGCATAACCTGTCAAATAGCAATAATTTCATAAAGTTCACCCTAAAAATCTACTTCATGTTAGGCCTAACTCAAAGCCACAACCCCCACAAAGCCTTTTCTGATTCTTTGTGAACCTACACGTAAGGCTTTGAATTTACAATTTGGTTGTAGGGCTCTTCCTTCCTCTATTTGGTCTCTCATACTATGTGCATCTCCACCCCTCTATTAGAATTTTTACCTCTTTGTGGATACAGACCCTAGGCCAGTTTTCAACACAGTGTGTTGCACATAATAGTTGGTCATTAAATGTTTGTTCAACTTAAATGAATGAAACTTATCTCTGTTCTATGCAACCAGCCAAGCCTATAGCAGAAAGAAATGCCAAGTAGCAACTGATGTTTATACTCTAGTTTAATCTTTCCATTTTACAGCCCACCCTCAGTAGTGGTATACACAGAAAATACAGAGGACTAACTATATTAACAGACTGATTCGGTGCTTAGAGAAATGTGTTGCTTCTTCAGTTGTGAAATTTGTAAGTACCCAAGACACCAATGAAAGGCAGAAGAAATGTTAATATTTGCCTATACCCTAAAGCAAAGAGTCAAATTATAATGGGGAAGTTTAGCTTTTTAGATTGTGGTCACACAGTATATTTCCTAGAGGAATGTAAATTGTCTTCCTTTGCTCCTTACTCAGGATTAAGTAAAAGGTCTGATACACTATTTCTGGGTTTTGTTTTGTTCTTAGAATAAGAAAGTACTGTGAATAAATTTCTCTAAAACTGAGACATTCAAAATGTATTTAAGCAAATAGATGTTATTTTTTATATTCTTTACATTAGTAAAGAATCAATGGAGTGTCCTTATTTAGATATTATCAATGTGACAATTAAAATATTTACATAGTGTCATTATGTCTGAGAAAAACTCAGTGGCATAATATAAATCTGATTGAGCCATTCAGTAATACAATATTTACTAATACCAGGAACCTAATGATAAAATCTTAAAGTCTTAAATGTTATGGTGGATGCCAGCAAATGCTGTGAAAAAAAAAATTACAGTTAATGGCTCCTATCTACAATATAGGAAATTTCAGGAAATGTAAAGTTAATTTTATCAAACATTTACAAGTCAAAACTAAATGTAAGACTAGATTAAAATTGTTTTTGCATTTTACTCATTATAGGAGATTCCCTTGTATCTTTTCTTTAGATAATCCTAGTTATTTCAGAAAAGCTGTAATACATTTCATACAGTGTGCCTACCGAGAAGAGTAATAAACATTTTTTTGTACAAAGAGGTATAATATATCTTTTACAAACCTTATAAGAATATTTGTAGCCTTTCCCCCTGCCCTAGCACACCAGAATGATAAATGTGCTTCCATCAGTAACTATGGGTCTTTACAACAAAAAACGTTACTTCCAGGATAATGGTAAAAAACCTATCCTCGTAAATAGTGTTAGGGCCCCAATGCTTCAATTTTACTGTGGAAATTGATTTCATTTGACCCAATATAGCAATCTTAACTCAGTGAAATGAACTTATATTTGCAGTTACTTGGATAAACATACTGAGTATATTGAAATCTGTCAGTCCCTAATCATGCTGTACTTCTACTCAGTTTAGTTGGACACCTTTAACTTACATGGGATACACCATCTAACTCCAACAGAAAATATTTATAGTCATACAAATTTTTTATGTCTTACTTATCATTATGTCCTAATTGTTGATTAATGACATTAAGAAATATCAGAGTACACTGAGTATTGCTATAGGCTAATGCTGTCCACTGATTTGCATAGGATTTGACTGTTTCACAAAACAACATCAAAATTTTTCTAGTTAAAAGGAAATGCCTGGATAAGGTGGGACTTTCTTTTAACAATCTACCATGTCCATTTAGCTTTTGGCACATAACTGTTGCATGAATAATGATGACCACTAGTATATGAGCATTATTAAAAAAAAAATCAAAGTATAAGATTAGCACTTTAACTATCAATTTTATATGTGCTTGAATAAAATTTGATTTAATTACTTTGTATTTGCTAATGGCACAGCTCTCATGCTTATTACATAAATATCCTTGTTTGTAGATGTAAAATGAATTCCAAAACATAAACACAAATCTTTTATTAAGATGGAAAAGTGTAGTTTCACGAGACTCAATTTTTGGTTTTGTTTGTTATTTTTGAGTAGCTAACTTACTATTAACTGATATCTTAGTAGATATAATCACATCAAATAAGTAATTTCTAAAAAGTTTGGATTTTTTCCCCCCCAAAGAACAAGTTTTACAGGAATACTGGTAAAATAATTGATGTTCATTGAGAAAGCATATGAAAAATGGAGATTAGGGAAATTCAGTTTTAGTCATTTCCTTCTAGCACCTATACAAGGAAATGATATAATTATATTTGGAATTTAAGGGTAGATTTATAAAAATTACGTTTAGTGATTTCCATTCGTATAAAGTCATGTTGAAGTGAGAAACAATTCATGTGTCTTAAACATTAGTGACTCTTAAACATTTGTTAATATTTTGTGTAGGAAGTATTTTAGTTGAACATATCAAAGAAATAAGCTAATTAATAAAACTAAAGTTTTAAAAGGAAAAGTTTGTTTTTAAAAGGGAATATTTTCTTAGTACTTCTTAAAATGAGACATGATCTTAGGCTAATGCGAGTAATTAAATCACAAAGTTACACTGTTATTGAGAAATTATTTACTTAATTGTACTTAAGATTTTATTCTTTTGAAATGATAAGGCTGACTTCCTTCCACTAAAATATAGATTTTATATTCTAAATTAAGCACACTTTAGAGAAATATTTAATTCTCTTATTTACAAAAGTCAGTAAGAAATCTATATAAATAAAACAACTAGACATGATAAATTCACTATTAACTAATTAAGAAATTATAAAACCAATCTTTACTAGTATGGCTCAATTTTTTTCCAGTTTATTATTTTTCCAAATTTTCTTTTTTGTAAACTAAAATAACATTTATCACAAAAATTTACTGTTGACTGAATTATCTTTATTTTGATTTGAATGACTCTCCACATAGCTACCATTAGAACAGTACTGAGAACTACTACTCCAGTAGTACCTCATTTCAACAGACAGAAATTCTGCTTATTTCTTGATGAAAAGAAAAATTATTCCTCTTCCCAGAAACGTGTAATCCTTAAGAGGGAGAGAAACACTGGAGCAAACAAATGATTCCTCATTCTATATATACCTTGTATTGTTTGTTTTATTCAGAATATAATTAGAAAATGCCCTACTCAATTCTCTGTACCTTTTTGCCTTGGCTAAAGATAAACAGACAAATAAATTTTAACTTTTCATCTTAAGGTCAGAATACAACTTTAATCCTAATATTTTTAATAAATCTTGTAACTCCCTTAATCTGTCACCTAAAAAAACACACCCATTTAGTGTTTGATTGCAAAGGGATACTATTTCCAGATGATTATAATAAAAGTTTCTCTTCTAAGATACATTGCCTGTCTAAATGATGCAGTTTATAATTCTATCCTACACCCAATGGGTCTGACCCTGAGATGGAGTTCCAAAGTTCCATTTAAAGTCAATAGAAGTTCTAAGAAATATAACAAAAAGGTGAATTAAGGTTAATAAACATAATTTTATAAATTGCATGCATATATATGTGTATCGAAATTTCTCTAAGGTTTCTTGCCCTTACCTTCACCAGTATATTGAAATTTATTCAAATTTATGCAACATTGTTTAAAGAAACGGGATTTTACATGATTTGAAGGCTCACTCCCAAATGATTTCAGATAGTTTTGCTGTAGTGCTCTTGAAAAAACATAACAACAAAATTCATTATGATTTATCATTCTATTTGATTGATAACAGTAATAGATGTGACCCAAACCGCTGTAATAAAATGAAAATACGGATGTAATTGCTTTGATCCTAGATGAGCACAGATAGATTTTCCCCAATCTCAGAATCACAGTAGTTGCCTGTTGAGATACAATTAGTACTATTCCATTTTTTGTCTCCCAAATAAAAACTTTCAACAAACGTTTGGCTATGGAGTGAAGGATCTTTATAATTCTAATCAGTTGGCCAGTGAAATAAAAAAGAGTCTAAATTACATCTTGACACTCAGCTATTAAGTCAGTTTTGGGGCTGCTCCAGAACTCCATTAAACCATTCATCCAGGACTTGTGTTTTTGCCCTGTTTCTTGGACTAAGTCTCAGTCAAACTGTCAGAATGGGTATGAGAGTACACAAAAGGTATGTCCCTGTTTGGCTTTAATTCTCTCTTTGCTAACTTGGGTTCTGGGTCCTTGAAGGCCTTGCCCTCCAAGTCCTATAACTGGGTCCTCTGGCTGTGGCTAGTCCTTCCCGATGTGGCTCACTCATTTTTCTGGACTGCTGTCTATTTCCCTTTGCCAAATGGCC
Source organism: Mellivora capensis (assembly GCA_004024625.1). NCBI lineage: Eukaryota > Metazoa > Chordata > Mammalia > Carnivora > Mustelidae > Mellivora > Mellivora capensis. Next base: position 62,266 of record PISX010011176.1, read on the forward strand.
TGATGGGATACTTCCCATCCACTGCTAGATCTTGATGGAGCTATCTCCTGAATGCCTTTACAGAGATGACTTTCCTCTGGGTTTACATATTTATGGTTCATGTCATTAGGTCTGTCTAATCTGTGAGACTGGTTGCTCTGCTGAAACAATTCCTTTGCTCAAATTAAATGTAGGACTGACTCATTTTTCCATTTTCTCCTGAACTATGCTAAGTTATGCTCTGTTAGTTTTAAACATGAGATTGAAATAGGGAGTAAAACCAATATTTACCTCTCATTCTAAATCTAATACGTTTTGTCCTTTTTTTGACCTGGTAATTAGCAAAAGGATCTTAGATTTAATGTTGCAAATGTAAATTTTTCTATAGTAAGGTAACATTGTGTGACCAATGAATACTTTTGCTCCCAACTTTTAACTGTGTTGATGATGCTACTCTATTTTTAGTCTTCAAAGATTAAGATAATGTTGAACAAACTAAAGAATGTGAGTTTCCACTAATTATATTAAACTAGTTGGTCATCTGTTGCTTACACAAATTCTTGAATTCTACCCTAATGATGAAAACTGCATATGGAGGATAGAGACCCTGAAATAATGTTTTAAACTGTATTTTTTGGTGCCAAAGTATTCAAGTATATTGTGCTTCTTACATTAATGATCAATTTCAAATTCTGCCAAAGTAGTTAAAATACATATAATTTTAACATATATTAAAATATAATTTTTATCATGGAAAGCAACTTCACATTAAGTAATATTCTGAACTGATAGCTGACATTACATAATAAACACCTTAAGTCATAAAATGTCTATCGTCACCAAATATACATCTACTTCCCAAGCCTGATGTCAAAAGCTGAAGTTAAAATACCATATGGGTATATATATTAAAAAAACAACACCTTTTTTCCCTGGTCGTAGACGTAGAACAAAATTAATGTGGAATAACAATATTCATTTTTTAGCAATTCAGTCAATGACATTTTGACCCCGAGAGAAAGGAAATTTCTAAGGCTCAACTAGTGTTAGTGCAAATGAAGATGTACCTTCTAAAAAAGTAACTTCTTTAGATATGAAACAGAAGCAGTAAGCTACAATACTGTCAGCTAAAAGTTTTCTGACACACTTTGCCTAAATGGTGAGGATTCATACCATGGATGTCAGATATCATCTGTACAGTTCTATAAAAATCCTTCATAACCCTACAGGAACCCACAAATTTCCACAATTGGCACGGTAGGGATACAACACCTTTTAGCTGAAGGCACTGTACCTCTGGGAGGATCTTTATATTAAGAGGAACTAGAATGAGTTGTAAGTGCCACATATGGGGACCGGAATAATGTAAAAAAGAACAGCAGCCACTGAGCCACACTTGTAGCACTTAAAAAAAAAAAGAAGACGAGATGATAAAGAGCTGGCATAATCATAAGTTCTGTACAATCACTTTGGAAAGAGATCTCAAAGCTAACTAGCAAAGTTAATGAAAAGTTCAGAGATTAAATAAAAATGGAATTAAATCAGAATGAAAATTAGGAGACCTAGAAATGTTAGGACCAAAAAAAAAAAAATTAAAGGTGATTGAAAAGTTGTGAATTAGAAAATCTGCAAAAGCATATGTAAAGCAAGGGGGGAAAAAGCTTTTATGTTTAGAGCTTCATAATGTCTCTTAATAATCCAAAATATCAACAAAAATAACATCTTATTTTTGGGCTTAACAGGCATGAAAACAATGAGAAGGAGCATTCTACTTGCTCAAGTTGTCAGTCACTTTCAACTGTTTTCCTCTGAAATACAGAGCCACTCCAATTTTAAATGCTTTTGTCCACAGAGAGATCTAAGGTCTGTAGGGATTTTATATAAAATATCACCAACTAAAGGTGTAGGGTCTGCAAATTCTACATGTGCCTACAAAGAGCAATTTAAATTTTAAGGCGGCCAAAGAGAATAGGAGGAAGAAAGGCGGTATTACATGCTTAAATATCTTCATTATGCTTCCAAACAATTCATGATTTATACTAGATTTTCAATATTGTTTTACAAAATGGGAGTTCAGAAGTCCCTTTTAGCTGTGTTGCAAAATGTTATTGCCAGGATAGGCTGAGGTTTATCATTGAAATGACAGAAAAACTGAGGTTCTCAAGAAGCATGCTGAAAAGAGGACAGGGACATACAAGGTATAGAAAGTTCTGGGGCATGTATAATATGCGTTCAACACCTTAATGAAAAAGATTACTGGGATCCTCACCGTAGCCCTGAAATAATGCTACACTACTCCTTTATGTGATGCTTCAGCTTTTGATTTCCTTACTCTTAAGTTTTGGCTTCTAATGACACAACAAATTTATTTTCTAGTCTTATATGAACCGTATTAACATTCTGATTCTATATAGAAGATCACTAACTCTCAAACTTCAAATATTTGCTTTAATAAGAGGAAGAAAATATAATAATCACCTGCAACTAATATAGAATATTAGCAAGCAGAACTTTGAAATGACATAGAGGCTAAAAGGATTCAGGAATGACATGTAAGAAATGATCTGAAAACTCAACAGTAGGAGACTCTAATAATCAGAAAGGGGAACGACATGACAATGGAAGGCTTTGTGCTTAAAGCCCTCAATACAAAACCAGTTCAGGAAGAGCATTGATTTTGATCTCTAGAAACAAAATTTGAAAATATAAAAATAGGAATCTCATTTAACATTTTTCAAGAGAAAAAAGGCAATTCTGAGCCAACTTACGGAGAGCGAGGAGAAACAACTGATTAGTAAAAAAAAAAAAAGAAACAACCAAGTTGAGCTGAATATGGTAGGTATGTCACTAAACTTCTCTTTTTGATTTAGGTTTGCAAAGAGACAGGAAATGGAATGATACTATTATGAGATCACCTTCCAGCTCTGGTGTAAATGTTTTCTTGTCTTTTCAGTCAAGTCTAACACATTGGAGAAGAGATTAAGTTCAAATTATTTCCACTTGAACACAGCATCAATCCTCTGTAAGTAGTCTTTTTAAGAGACAAATATTGATACAAAATAGGAATCTAAATTATTTTTTTCCATATTCTATAGAACTCTGAGAAGTCAATAAGCAGGGAATATTGACATTGAGGTGCATAAGGGAAGAGTATTCTTTTTTTTAAAATATTTTATTTATTTATTTGACAGAGAGAGGGAGATCACAAGCAGGCAGAGAGACAGGCAGAGAGAGGGAAGTAGGCTCTCCGCTGAGCAGACAGCCTGATGCGGGACTCGATCCCAGGACCCCGAGATCATGACCTGAGCCGAAGGCAGAGGCTTAACCCACTGAGCCACCCAGGCGCCCCAGGGAAGAGTATTCTAAAATTGTAATGATACACAGCTCAGATTCTTTTTTTTTTTTTCTTCTTTTTAGAAAGAGAGAGAGAAAGGGAGAAGTGGGGAAGGGCAGAGGGGGAGAGAGAATCTTAAGCAGTTCCACACCCACCACAGAGCCTGATGATGAGCTCGATCTCACAACCCCGAGATCATGACCCGAGCCGAAATCAAGAGGCAGCTGCTTTACTGACTGAGCCACACAGGCGCCCCACAGCTCAGACTCTTAAGGGACATTTTCTTTCCATTGTTCAGACCATGATGGCTCTAGAACTCTTTTGATAGCAAGAGAAAGTAAAGATTTTAAAAATCTGTTTGATTGAAAAGACTCAAAACAAGACTAAAAAGCTTAGTATATAGAATCTATATTATTCCCCCCGGCTTTAACCTTTCCTACTTTTTGCTAAGATACCCTTGAACATTTGATTTGACTAATAATGCATTAATTTCAGTAAATTTTTTTCTTTTTAATTCACCTTCAACAAGATAAATAAAATCTAGCAAGGTCTGGGAAGATAGTCACAAATGAGGTGAAGGGGCTTGCTACTTGCTATTCAGATAAATTTGAACAGTTATAAAATACATATAAACTAAATAATTAAAATTAAAAATAAAACTTCACAAGTGTACTCTACCAATATTTAGAAAGATCTATTAGCTCCCACATAAAGATGAACATTATATTTAGTTATCTCTTCTTCCTAAAAGTCCCTTGTTCCCCTTCTTCCTCAGGGTTCCAAGAGAATCCTGGATTTTCCTCTTGTAGGGATTACTTCATGAAGTCAAACCATTTCAAATAAATTGATCTCCCACAGCCATTAGCATATGGTTACTGACTACTTATTTTGCATGGTCTGACGTGTCAGGGATTTCATATACTGTAATGTGTCTAAAACACAGTTTCTGTCCTTTAGCTGGGGACATCTGCAAAGCAAGCATGCGGTAGGCATGAATGTGCACATGCTCACACCGAGGCCATGGTAGTTGCAGACAGTGGTACAGGGAGTAAGCTCTCCCGCGTGCGGAAAAAATGTGGGTCCTGA
>PISX010011177.1:0-45283 GCA_004024625.1 Mellivora capensis
ACTGGAGGGTTGCTCAGAGCTCCTTCCCCTGGGGCCTCTTCCCTGCCTGCTCTCAGGAGCACCTGGCCCCCTTCCTGGTGACCTTGGTTGGGCCCAGGCTCTGCGGTGGCCGGTGGCCGCAGGAACGCCACCACAGGGTGCCCTTTTCTCTCCTTCCTCTCTTGTCTTAGAGCCCTGACAATAAACGCAAAATACAGAGCCTCTAGACTCCTGCTCCCCCCACCTGCTTCCTCCTGCTCCATTCCTCCTCCCCCTGCTTTCCCCTAAAGGGCAGTGCTCATAGAAACCCAACGGGTTGCAGGGGACCAGCTCCATCGCCCCTACCCTTGAGTGCAACAGAATGGTGCCCCTGTCTCCTGCCAGTGCTTGCCTTCGCCAGGATGAGGCAAGGAGAGTTCTGGGAACCGTCCTGTGATGCTCTAGAGAAGCACCTCCCACCCATAGGGAACTTTCAGGGGCCCTCTGGGAGATTCTGGGAGAGGGGCACCGAGGCAGCTAGGGTGTTCTGAAGGGTTGCGGAGGGGGCTGTAGCTGGCTGCCATGTCCTCCCCACCCGCTCCACTTGCAACGCCCCTGCCACCACATCGCCACCTGGCCCTACCCTAGGAAGGCTCTCCCCAGTCCCTGGCCTCCCGTGGGCCCCGGTGGTCTTGAGACCTGCCCATCACTGTGGGGATGCTCGCCCAGCTTGCTCCAGGTGTGGCTGCCTGCCCGTGACCGCAGCAAAGCCAAGTGGGCAATGGGAAGGACACTCAGAGTGAGAACCAAGTCTCCGATGAGTGCCCATGAGGGCAGAGGTCTTCCTACTCCTAGAGCTGGCTGTGCCCCAGATGAGCCAAAGGCTGCGTCTTGCCTGCTCTCCCAGGGCAGCCTCCAGGTAGGTGAGGTGAGAGGTGACTCCAGGTAAGCACTCAGCCTTGCGCACACTGAAGTCGCCTGGAGACCTTGTTAGAAACACTGACTGCCCCCACACCCTCGAGCAATTGATTCGGACGTGGCTGAGCAAGGGGCCTTGAAATCCGTGGCTTTGTACACTTAGAACATGCTTAGAACGCCTTAGAACTGTCGTTCTAGGTTCTCAAACAAGGGAGACAAGAAAAAGGGGGCATCACAGAACACGGGTACCCCAAATTCGAGCTAGCGTCCCATCACTCCTTTTCTTTACCCTCCTCAGACCATCCGTTCCTGTTCTTGAATTTCTGGGTCCTGCTCGAGGTACCTCTAAAAATGGCATAAGAGAGGAGTGCTGGGCTGATCAAGGCTCTAACTTTGTACAAACCTACTGCCCTGCCCGGAGTCTCGGTGCCCCAAGAAGAGCACACCCTCCCCACCCCCACTGTGTCTTCAGCTCAGATTAGAACCGCAGAGACTGCAGCTTGCTCAGGGTCACTCTAAAGACGCCCCTCCTGTTCCAAAGTGTCCTTCACTGATGGAAAGGAGTGGCAAGAAGTGTCGGCTGGTGGGGCCAGGGAACTGAGGCCGTGATTTGAGGACCTGTTTGTGCCGAGATGCCAGCTACAACTCAGCACTTCTAGCTGGAGACTGAGGCACTCGGGGTCCGTTATAGCCATTAGCTTTCCTTTCGGGCATGTATTTATCTAACAGGCTCTCTGAGCCAAGCTTCTGTCGGATGCCCCTTCCCCATGGCTTCCTGGCTCCCGAGGCTCAGGCAAGTAGCTCCTTTATCTAGCACGATAGTCAGAAGCACCCCCAGAACATAGGATACTGCTTCATCGGAACTCTTACCACCCCAGAGAGTCCCACGCCCAAATCACATGGCAGGAGCAAGGACTAGAAATGGTCTTCCTGCGTGGAGGGGCAGGGCAAGGTACTTACTGCAGGAATATGCAGAGTTCTCTCCCAGTGTGTATCATACAAAGGGAGAGGGTAGAGGCTTTTAGAGCTGTTTCAATAGTCTTGGCAACAACCTGGGAGATAATGATTCTGATCTGTTTTATAACTCAGTAGAAGCCCAAGAAGGACACATACCCAGGACGTAGGAGGCAGTAAATGCAAAAGCATTTGGATGCAGGCTTCAGGCTTGGGGGCTGGGGGATGCTGACTGCTCATCAGTGGCAAACCTGTGCAGAAAAGTGGGTGCTACAGAAATACCCTGGTGCTTGGTGCTGATTACACGCAAGGGGGAGCGGAAAGTCCGGATCCGTGCAAGAACGTGGATGGCCCTTGAAAGCATTGGGTTAAGCCAAGGCCACCTAGTATATGATTCCATTTATACAAAAGGTCTGGGACAGGCAAATCCATTGACACAGAATGTAGACTTCTGGCTGGGGCTGAGGCCAGGAGTGAGTGCTGAGTAAGTGTGAATGGCTATGGGTCTCTTTCTGGATGAGAACAATGTTCCGGAACTAGATAGTGATTATGGTTATACTAAAAACTACTGAATTGTATACTTTTTATGGTATGTCAAAAAGAGGGGGAAAAAAAAAGAATCCAAGCATGAAGGTCTTCAAAATCTGGAAGCTTCCCAGGACTCTCTGAAGTTCCTAGAATAACTTTCTCAGGGTCCTCCAACGAGTAAGGGGAAAAGGCAAAATGTAAGTCAAAACCTGGAAGAGCCTGGTTCTCTTCCACCCAATGTCAAGTTCAGCTGGTCCCTTAACTCATCAGCAAGCCCTGTTCCATGCAGGCCTCTAGCTCCTGCCTTCCTGACATCTCACGTGGGTCTTCTGCATGGGGGAATCGGGGCTGAGGTTAGAGTATATTGGCAATATGGACTCAGGAAGTCCCATGGGTGGTTGGGGAGCTGGGCTGGAATGGGGGTGGAGGGTATTGCCACCCTGGAGGGCTTAAGGAAACTTAGAGGACCGGGGAGAGAGGCAGGACGGGGCCTTTGCATGATCCGGGTACCTGGCACAGTGTGTCACCCACCCCTCCTGAGCCCCAGCTCATAAACGCTGGGACACTGGGTCCAGACCCTCTGTGTATGGTGGCTGCCAGCTAACACCAGAACAATGTGCCTTAGGAACCGGAGCCCCGCCCTCACCTCAGCCACCATCCGGTCTCCCGTGCCTGTGTAGCTCAGTCACCTCCAGGGACCAGCTGCCCAGACATTACCACTGCATTTGGTTCTGTATGTCCCTGATCTACCAAACACACAGGCTCCTGCCACATTAACATCCTTCCCTGAGCGTCCCGGGACACCTGCTCTGAGCTCATCACCTGTACTATAATGTCAGAGTTCTTTAAAGCCTTTTTTTAACCTCTTCATCTCAACCCACGCCCGGCTCTTTGCTGAGAACATCACTTGAGAATATGACCCCCCTGCCGTCCCCTTACCAAGAGGTCAGCTTTTCTCAGCCTAAATGCACTGCCCTAGCGGCTCCTTCATTGTTTGTTTTTTTTTTAAGATTTTGTTTATTATTTGACAGAGAGACAGTCAGAGAAGGAACACAAGCCGGCGGGGGGGGGGCGGCGAGGAAGAGGGAGACACAGGCTTCCTGCTGAGCAGGGAGCCCAATGTGGGGCTTGATCCCAGGACCCTGGGACCATGACTTGAACCAAAGGCAGATGCTTAAACACTGAGCCACCAAGGTGCCCCCCCCCCCCCGCCACAGCGGCTTCTTCTAAAGGAGCACCCTGACTCCGTTGCACTGTTTTCCTTTGGCCCCTTCTTTCTTTTCTTCGAACCACCTGTTATAACATGAATTATTGTTTCATCCTTTACCTGGTTGCGGACTTTCTCCTTCTAGAACATAAGCTCCACCAGGACAGGAACCGGGTCTGTCTCCTTCACTGCCACATCACTAGCACTTAGCACGCACGACAGGCATGTCGTGGATGTCTGAGGAAGGGAGAACGAGATGAAGTGAGGGGACAGGACGCATCGAGGAGCTCTCGATATCGAGAGGGGCAGGTACAAGATCCGCTGAAGAGGTTCTGATGATGGAACCTTGGTGTGGAGGAAAGGGGAGAGGGGTCAGCCGGAAACAGGAACGGCTAGAGCCAATTCCAAGCATGCTGTCTCTCGCTTGCTTGATGAAGGGATTCATGGTGGCTAAGCAGCATCCACCCTGTGGACACAAGATGGAGGCCCGAGAGCCAACTCTTCCAGTCCAAAGGGCGATCACATTGTTTCCCTGATCTTCCAGATAATTCCAGGCTAGTCCATGGAGTGATATCAGAGGCAGCAGCCTTTTCTCCATATTTAGAATCGCCAACTTGTCCTGAGCACCAGCCCTCCACTAAAGGCTTACCCGGTGCTCCCAGTCTCAGTCTCGCTGTAAGCATGTGACCTAGCGCTCACCGTTCCCATGGTGACAGATGAGGAGCCTGTCACGTGCGTGGGGAACGGGGATTAGCATGCGGGCAGCCTGGTTCCGAAGCTTACAGGCTTAACCACTACATTTTACGGATTCCTTTCCCTGCTACTTTCTTCGTAAAAGAACTCCTCGATGGAACCATCGACAAGGATAATATCCTAGCCTTTCTGTGCTCAGACCCAAACTGTGACTTGTTTATAAAGCCAGCCCTGTGGCCGGTGCAAGGGAGCTTCTAGCTTGCAACAGTGAGTAGAGATTCTTAAAAAAGAAAAAAAAAAAAAAAAGCTATTGTCACAAATGCCTATACGTTACTTTATTTCTAATTTTCGTCCCGTTGGAAACTTGTCCTTTTCTTCTCATTCTGTGAAAAACGGGAAAAGCCACAGAGTGTCAGCAACGCAGTGGTCACCTCCCCTGCGTGGCCGGGGGCCCCTCGTGGGCCACCTCCGGTAAGGAAAGTGAAGTCGACGAGGATGAGGCCTTAGGAGAGAGTTTTCACTTTGCGAACAGCTCCCAGTGCATCACTTAGTTCTCCTTTCCAAAAATAGGACTTTTATTCGGATCTTACTTTGTTCTCCTTCAAGGAGAAGCTACATTTAAATAAAAGCATAAGTACCACCCGTGGGGCTTCGCACATCCCACTGAAGGTCTGTCTGCACCAGGGGACTCTCGGGTTGGGGCGGGGGGGAGCAGCCTCCTACAAATCGTACTTAGCATGTTCTGAATTTCAACTCGAGCCCCGTGTGTGACTCTGGTCTCTACCTTAAGTGCTGGTCTGCGGGAAGCTTTCTGGGGCGCACCAAGCTCTTCTCCAAGGCCGTTGGAAGCAGGTGTTTGGGGGGGGATTCTGTATCTATTTAGCAAACAGAATATGGTTAAAAGAAGCATCTAGAGCAACCCAGAAATGGAAGAGAAAAGGGGGCATGAAGAGACGAACGTGAAACATCTAAAACCTAGAAGCTGGAAAAACTGGCTGACGGAAGAGGGTGTCATGGGACGTCTCCAAGGGGTGGGGGCCTCGCATCGGCAAGAACAGGAAATCAAAGGGACGCCTACTTCCCCCTTCCTGAAGCTGAAGCCTACACTGACCCTTATGAGAAAGGCAGAAGGTGATTTCAACCTGATTTCTGAACTTGGAGGTAACCGCTCCGCCTGCCTGTTCTTGGACATCCCCCTCCCCCCGGTGCTGCAGGAGAACGGCTCCTGGGCTCCTGGTCTTCTCTCCAGACGACACAGCAGGCAGGAGCTGGACACCACTCTGAGGGGGCCCTGCTGTGGGATTATAACAAACCGAGCCCCCAAAGCAAGCCTTTTAAAGCCCAGGCCTATTCCACAGCCCCTCTGCCACCTGACTAAAAGCCACATGTGGATTCCTTGTGGAGGAAATCCTCTGAGAGTCAAGCTTTCTCTTTAAAATCTTGATCCTCCATGAAGGGGAGACCGGCCTCAAATATCCAGAACAGTGTGGTCTGTACTCTGAGGACCATCTGCATCTCAATCAGCTGGGGTAACTTAAAAATCCCGAGTCTTGGGCCCACTCTCAGACCTACTAAATCCACTGGATTTGCATTTTGCAGAGTTTTATGGAGTGTGGGGCATACTAGGGTCTGGGACTCACTAGACTTGAGAATTCAAGACTCAGACTCCTTCTCAGACAAATCGGGCCCAGGTGAGATCCAAGCATTTTTAGACCAGTATTTTTTTTTTCTCCAGCTCCCTCCTTGTTATGCTAACAACAAGGTGCCTGGGAAGTGGCAGATTCATTAGGGAACAAAAGCTCTGTACCTAGAGCCCAGACTGCTGGCATCCAGTTCAGGGAAATGCCTCTGCCTTGCTAACAGTGCAATCTTTCGCTGTGTGATGGTAGTTTGCTCTGAACAAAAGGAGCAGAGAGACAGGGTGTGCAGGTGAATCTGAGCTGTGCTTGGATCACCATGGAAACCGCAGCCATTATCACTACACAGGATCCCAGCGGTCCATTTTCAAAGCCCCTGCCTCTGCTCCCTTCAGACTGGAAATCCTGCCTTCTTGGGACCTGGCTCTGAGGGTCCATAAATGGGTATCCAAAGCAGAAACAAATAGGCAATTGTGCCTTTGCTACCGCTTCTGTTTTCTTACCAAGCGTCCTCCAAAAGCATCTCTGCGTAATCCAAACAGGATGGAAATTCTTCTCATCTCTTGGCACCCATCTCATCTTGCCTCTTGCTTGGAGGGGAACAGGAGGGGCTGTGTGGCGCTGCGATCATTCGTTTGCCTTCCTTCCTCCCCTCCTTAGTTCGTGGCCTGATAAATGCATCCACACCAGGATCTTAATTAGGTTGAAATTTCAAAACATTGTTTATTTTGTGGAGAACTTTTAGAAGGATGCCTGTGAGGGAAACAACGCCGCATTTTTGTTCCAGGAGCCTAAATGTTAGTGTTGACTAGGCGGTGCCCGGTAAGCACTATATCTTACATTATGAATCAAGCATTCAATCTTTGCCTAAAAATGGTAAAAATCACTGCAGCTAGAAGCATATGTGCTTATCACATAGGAAACAAGGCTCGGTGGCTGTGTCCTTTACCAAGGGGAACTTTCCACATTCCAGAGTCAGGAGGGCCTTCCCCCTTTCACGCTCAGAAACCCAAGTGCTCCCTGAGTATGTGAACCTCCTCAGGGATAGACTTGCAGCCCCTAAGTCCCCAAAACTGGAAGCCCAGCTTGTTCACTGGCAATGAGAAATACCTCCCAGGAGCAGGAACTCGTAAATTACATAACCAGTCCTTTCTCCCCCGGTGGCTAACCTGCAGGGGAAGCCAAGAATACAGTGGTCAGAATGCCATTTTCTTCATTTCTAATCAGAAAAAAAAATTTTTTTAAATCACTATATGTAATGGAATGCTAAAAGGCCTGGTAGCAGCTCCATTTCCGTAGGCAGCACTGTTCAGGGAAGTCAGACAATAATCAGACATTGCCTGAAGAGCAGGAAGTCAGAGAAGAGCCTTTCAGATAAATCCAGTGCTTGATGGCACCAGGCTAAGAGCCTGATGCTTCCATGGACATGATAGGACTGGCCCCACCAATGGAAGGGGCGGGTCTCTTTCCCCTGGACGAGGCTTGCAAGAACCCGGCCAAATGCCCCTGGTGACTCAGTTTTCTACACTTCAACCTCCTGATGTTCACGTGATTTCTTCAGCTCTGATTAATGTCCGTTCAGCTACCGTCTCTCAGGCTTGGGGGGCGAATGTCTTTCAAACGGCTTTTAAGTGTCGACGCAGTGGTCTGTATTCTGTACCCCATTGTGCTAACGTCACAGTTGAATTCTGTGCCAACTACTGTAGTTCAGCCTCTTGAGGGCAACCTCGCCAGAGCTCCAGATAGGTCGGCAACATTTCTGAGTACAACGTTCTAGTTCTTCTGAGTTGCAAGGGACTCGAGATTGCATTTGAGAAGACAGGAATAAAGTCACAACCCAGCTCTTCCTCAGCATGGATTCGGTTCGGACAGTGAGCAGGGCTGAGCCACCTCTGAATGCTAATGTAGGGCCATCAAGGGTTGCTTTGGGGACGCTCCCTTATTTCACTGCTTTGCCTTCTCCCCCTGTCACCGTCTGTCCAACAGTTACCCATTTGGCTAATGATTGTGGGGTGTTTTGTGTTGTTTTGTTTTGGTTTTTAGAGAGAGAGAGCACACAATTGGGCATGGGTGGGGAGAGGCAGAGGGAGAAGAGGGAGAGGGAGAATTTCAAGCAGGCTCCATGCACAGTGTGGAGCCCAACTCCGGGCTTGATCTCACGACCCTGAGATCATGACCTGAGCTGAAATCAAGAGTCAGATGCTTAACTGACTGAGCCACCCAGGTGCCCTGGTGAATGCTTGTGTATTAAACGGACAGGGCTGGGGGCAGATGGGGTCATTGGGGGTGGCTGATATATTTTTTCTGATTTTTTTTCTGATTATAAAGCAGAGGGAGTGCAGATGGGGACAAAGGTCCCCTGGGGCCCTTCTGAAGAGGCCCAGTAAAGAATTTTTTAAGTTCAATTTGTTCTATTAATTTTTGTTTTAACTTATTGGACTGAACATCTATTGCATAATAGAAGTGATTTTGCACATAATTTATTCACATTCAGGTAAATTCTGGTAAGCAAAAGGAAAGGGGAGAAAACACTTTCTATAACCCCTAGGGGCCACTTGCTCTTTTGAGCTGACTGGGGGAAAGGAGCTTGGGACTCAAGTTCTTCTGAAAGCGTTAGCCTGGAATGAAGCTACCACTCAAAAATGAAGGATTAGGTCGGGGAACAAATGGACTGTGAAAGACAGACAAACAGAGCTGCTCAGTCCATAGATTCTGAAGACATGGGTGGGGTGGGGACATCAAGGGATGGGAACCTATTTGAGGGGTCCAGGCTCTACCTTCCCCTGCCCTTTGATCCTTTACTTAAGCATGTGGGTCTAACATTGTGGAGCAGAGCCCACTAGTTGTGGCTGCAAGGGCATAATTAGGGTTTCTGCATGGAAAATGTGAACAAAGCATTCAGCATTCACCTTAGAGAGGCAGCGGACCCCGGAGTGGCCCTGCCTCCTCTGGGGGGTATTGGGGGGACGCTGTAGCAATCTAAAGGCATGAAGAATTCCAGCCTGGGCTGGTGTCAACTCCAGAAAGTTGGGGATCCAACCTGAATGAGAACAAAGGAGTCTTAAGATTCTACTGAAAAGGGGCGCCTGGGTGGCTCAGTGGGTTAAGCCCCTGCCTTCAGCTCAGGTCATTATCCCAGGGTCCTGGGATCGAGCCCCGCATCGGGCTCTCTGCTCAGCAGGAAGCCTGCTTTCCTCTCTCTCTCTATCTGCCTCTCTGCCTACTTGTGATCTCTGTCAAATAAATAAATAAAATCCTAAATAAAATCTTTAAAAAAAAAAAAGATTCTACTGAAAAGGTTTGGAGTTAGTGAGTCTGATCCATTCTCTGTATTGAGAGCTGTGCTGGTGCGGGCTGATGAGTGAGTACATGACCCCACAGACCTCTGCAGAGCTGGTGGGACCTCTTCTGCAGCTCCAGAGCAAAGCAGAGAAAGAGAAGACATGCTATGCCACAGGACCTACCAAAGTTAAAGCCTAGGAATTAAGGAGCCCCATCCCAGAGAAGCAAAAGGTGAATTTACCAACTGTAGGCCACAAAACATGAACATCCTAGAATCTTAAACTTTGCCATCTAGAAACACAATGATGATGCATTGGTTTCAGGATTCCTATAAATGATGTTAAAAAGAACTTAATAGGTATTTTCTGAACCATTACTAAACTTCTGTGTGGGGGTAAAGGAAAAAGCAAGGTAAAAGGCAGAGACTGGGAAATTTTTATCCTTTGGATGTACCAGCATTTTATTTCTTTTTTTAAGCAGAACCGATGGAACTACCCAAGTTATATATATATAAACACAGTAGAAGAAAGCTACACTAGCTACTCAGTCTTTCCCTCTTACATATGAAAAGACAATTTAGGATTGCCAGGCATAGGAAGAAAACCAGCAATGAGAGAGACCAAGAAAATAATTGGAAAAGCAGAAATAATTCGGGAAACAAAGCAATGAAAAGCCTCAGCAATTAGCTATTCATAAGTCAAGGTTAAGGTACTATAAATAAGGAGAAAACAGAGAACAGAAAGAACCATTAGAAGTTATCAGCTACTGATATAAAAAAAATGTAATAAAAGAATGGAAAAGTTAAGAAACTCTCTCAGACCTTAGAACAAAAAGACATAGCGATACAGAAAAACTGAAATCTCAAGAGACAATTTTACGTTTCATGTATTTTACCACAATTAAAAAAAATATATGCGACAAGGCTAATTCAGCAAGCCCAGCATGCAACAAATCAAATTTCAAGAGAAAACAGAGATCATGCAGAAGAGAAAACTTAGCAAAGAAATAATGAAAAGCTTTTAAAGCCAAGAGGTCACGAATCCACAAGCTGAAAGAAGCTATTAAACCCTCAGTTCAAGAATTTAAAAATATCCGTTCCTAAACACATTACTATGAACTTTTAGAACACCAAACCTAAAGCGAACATCTTAAATCTTCCAGAAAGAAAACCAAGCCAGCCACAAAAGAACAAGCCAGACTAGCATCTGATTTCTTGTTAGTAACAGTGGGTGCTGGAAAGCAATGGCCTAGGGGCACCTGGATGGCTCAGTTGGTTAAGCAACTGCCTTTAGCTCAGGTCATGATCCCAGGGTTCTGGGATCGAGCCCCACATCGGGCTCCCCACTCCGCAGGAAGCCTGCTTCTCCCTCTCCCACTCCCCTGCTTGTGTTCCCTCTCTCACTGGGTCTCTCTCTGTCAAATAAATAAATAAAATCTAAAAAGAAGAAAACAATGGTCTCATGCTTTCAAATATCAAAGGGAAAATAATTTTTGACCTATTGTGGTAAGATGATATCTTGAAGGATTCATCTGTATGTTTCCTGTGTGTTTCTTTCCCCCTTTACTTACTGGAACCCCCAGGGCCTTTCCTTCCACCACTCAGTCCTACTCAAGAGAGTCATGAGTCACCCACTTTGGAAGCAACAACAAAGAGTATAAAATTAAAAGGAAAAAGCCTTTAGACAAAGGATCGGACAGAAAGATAGATCAGCATGCTTGCAGAGCTAGCTTTTCCACTCCAAAGACTAGGTGAAATATTAACTGGAAAAGGGAAGGAAAAGACAGAGGGACCACCTCACAAAGGAATGAAGAATACTGCAAATTTAAGAGGGGAAATTGGTAGGATGGGGAAAGCCTCTCGTCACAGGTGTCAGCTGGTTGCCTGGAAACTCATTTAGTGCTGAGCTGTCCACACCAGTTGCAGTCTCTGGTGAAGAGCTCCGCCCTTCTAGTCTAATGGCTGGTCATCGCCCGCTGAGCGTCCAGTTGGGCTCGACACACATTAGCACAAGTGGACTATCCACTAATGGGGTATGCCTGAGACATTTTGTGGGGTTTTGGTGAAGTGAACAGAAAACATTTTCCTCTGATCAAGACAAGGCTGTGCAAAACCAGTTGAAAATTACTCTATTCCAGATACACTTGAATACTATACCCAACCAACCAATCAAAGGCACCGACAAAACTGAGATATTTCGTATCTCCCTTTAACACCGTTGTTAGGAAGTTACTTGATCTCTTAGCAATATTGGGAAGGAACTGAGAAAGAGGAAGATAAGGTGTTCAGGAAGCAGTAGATGCCATAGAAAGCAGCAGTGAAGGAAAGTTCCAGTATTTCAGAGTGGTAGCTGCCATGCAGGCCTAGAAAATAAGCTTTTTTTTTTTTAAGATTTATTTATTTAGGGGCACCTGGCTAGCTCAGTGGATTAAGCTGCTGCCTTCGGCTCAGGTCATGATCTCAAGGTCCTGAGATCGAGCCCCGCATCGGGCTCTCTGCTCAGCGGGGAGCCTGCTTCCCGCTCTCTCTCCCTGCCTGCCTCTCTGCCTACTTGTGATCTCTCTCTCTGTCAAATAAATAAATAAATAAAATCTTTAAAAAAAAAAGATTTATTTATTTATTATTTGAGAGAGTGTGTGCATGCATGGGCAGTAGAGGGGCAGAGGGAGAGGGAGAGAGAGAATCTTAAGCAGACCCCACACTGAGTGCAGAGCCCAATGTGGGGCTCAGTCTCACAACCCTGAGATCATGACCTGAGTTGAAACCAAGAGTCAATGTTTAAGCAACTGAGCTACCCAGGTGCCCCCAAAATAACCCATTCTTAAAGAAGCAGAAGGATGGATCTCTCTGGAACAGAGGAAGTCTTTGGGAGGGTGGTCTCTGTTAGAAAGGGGAGCTTGATGAAAGAGGTGATAGATGGACCATATGTTTGTGTCTCCCTGAAAATTCATATGTTGAAACCCCATCCCCCAATGTGATGATATTAGGAGTTGGAGTCTTTGGGAGGTAATTAGGAGTAGATAAAATTGTGAGGGTGAAGCCCTCATGAATAAGGTTGGTGCCTTTATGAGAGTCACAAGAGTTTGCTTCCTCCTCTCTGCTCTCCACTATGTGAAGACATAACAAGAAGGTGCAGTCCGCAACCCGGGACAGGGTCCTCACCAGAACCCAACCATACTGGCACCCTGCTCTTGGACTTCCAGTCTCCAGCACTGTGGGAAATATGCTTCTGTTGTTTAAGCCACCCCACCTATCGTGTGCTGTTCCAGCAGCCTGGACTGATAAGACAGATGGTATGATGGGATAGATGGTATAATGGAAAGGATCAGCCAAACGTGAGTGCTTTAAGGCGGGGGGGGGGGGCATTTAGAAACTTAAAAATAAAACTCCACAAGAAAGAGATATCTAAATATACAGCAAACTCAAATGCATAATGGTCTGCAGAAATTTTTATAAATTGTAAGAAAAGAAAATCCATTTGACTTTGAGGAAAAGAAATCCTCCTACTGATCCTGAGTTTCTGTCATTTGGCCCAGTACAGAACTGAAAGTATTTCCGGCACATAAGTTGGGCCAGCGTTCGCACGGGCCGACTAACACAAAAACTGCTTTTTTTGGCTCGCAAGGAAGACTTGACTGTGGTAGCAGAACAGAATGCAAATTGGTAATCATGATAATGTAAAAGGATAGTTGACAGAAGGAGGGCCACGGCAGGAGGGGGAGAGCCAGAAGAAAGAACGGGGCACCAATATATTTCATTAAGCTGGGAAGCAATAGAAAAATGCTAAGAGTTGGTGACACACAACACACAGAGGTACAGGCAAATCACCTTCAGTTACGAAGGAAACCAATGGAAAAAAAATACAAGCTAGACATCCAAACGTTGACTGTCTTAGCCAGTTTGAGCTGCTAAAACAGATTCTTGTACATGGAGGAGCTTAAACAACAGAAATTTATTTCTCACAGTTCTGAAGGCTGGGAGAGGCAAGATCAAGGGATGGGGAGGTCCAGGACCTAGACGAGGTGTTCTTCCTGTTTATAGGGGACCCTGTTCTTTTTATATCCTCATGGTGGAGAGAGGGAGGGAAAGAGCAAGGGAGAAAGGGATGGAAGGTGAGGAAAGAGAGAGAGAGAAAGTTCTTTTGTGTCTCTTCATCTTATAAGGGCACTAATCCCATCACAAGAGCCCACCCTTATGACCTCATTACCTCCCTAAAGACCCCACCTCCTGACACCATCACAATGGAGATTAGGGTTTCAACATATGGGTTTGGGGGGGGGGAATAAATATTCATTCCATAGCATTGACTCCTGAGGCTGGAGAGAGGTGGAGAGACTACTGTTTTTTTACTATAAACAACTCTATGCTCTTTGATTTGTTATTTCAAACACATACTCTTTTGATTAAATATTGTAGATGCATTTCAGGAATCACCTCCTCCCTGAAACCTTCTCTGACCTCTCCCCACCAGTAGAGTCAGACACTCTCATTTATTCCCTAGTTGTACTTATACCACATGTTAGGGCCTGGATTGTGTCCCCCAAATGCACGTGGGTGGCCCTAACCATCCATGTGACTGTATTTGGAGATAGGGCCTTTAGGGAGGTAATGAAGATTAAATAAAGTCTTACTGGTAGAGGGCTGATGAAGAGAACTAGTGTCCTTATACACCAGAGGTCTCTCTACCATGTGGGACACAGCTAAAAGGCAGCTGTCTGAAAGTCAGGAAGACTGCTCTCACCAGAACCTGGCCATATTGGTATACTGTCCTTACCTTACAGAACTCTCTGGAACTGTGAGAAAACAAATTTATGTTGTTTAAGCCACCCAGTCGATGGTGTTTTGTCAAGGCAGCCCAAGGCGACTGGTACTACCCAGGTTCTACCACTGTGATTTGATACGTCTATCTCCTCTTTTAAAATCTAGACTTCTTGAAAACAAAGACCCATAGTCACATAACTGCCATATATTGAGGGCTTACTAAGTGCCAATCAATGTAAGAGACACAACACGATCTCATTTAATCCTTACAATTTCTCAAGGTCAGAGCTATTATCCTCATTTTATAGATAAAGAAACTAAGGTTTGGCGAAATTATATGGTTTGTCTAATTTCATTAGGACCCATCCCCACCTGGCTCCACATCTCCATAATACTGCCTTCACCATCATCTGTGTTTCTTTGCCTCCTCATAGTTCCCCACACACAGCTGGCTTTGAGAGGGTGTTAGTTTCCTGAATAAATGCATTCTAATCTCTTTATGGGAAAAGGACACTGTTTCTCTTTACAATAATGAAATTCCTAAACTTGATGTTCTTGAACATTCCCACCTCCCACGATAATCAAATAAAATAACATAAAATAAAATAAGCTTAAAAGCTCCTTCAGACAGATTATCTACATAATTGGTGGAGCTTAGTGCAAGATGAAATTGCAGGGCCTCTTGGTCAAAAGTTATTAAGAATTTCAAGAGCTTCCGGGTTGGTGAACACATGGCGGTTCAGGGAGAGTGGCGCACCCAGAGAGCATGGCAGCTCCTTCCCACATACCTTGCCCTATGCATCTCTTCCATCTCAAAATTCCTGTTAAACTCTTATAATAAGCTGGTAAACATTGCCCATTTTACACACCCACCTTGCGTTATTCATAGAACAACCCACCCTGGTGATCTCTTCCCAGCACTATGTTGAGATATTCTTTTTCCTTTTGCAGCCTCAGTGTCCTCCATTGTGTGGCTTATTCAGTCAGTTCCTGCTGATGTTTCCAGTCTTTTATTACTACCGTAGAGTTACAGTGAATTAAAAAAAAAAAAAAAGAGGAGGAAGAAGAGGAATTTCAAGATGGCAACAGTAGAGCAGCCCTTCTACAATAGGACCTTCGGTGACTGTACAACCATATGCTCACAAATCCAGCCCACCCCATGATATCTCCTTCTACCTTTCTTCTGAGATCAGTCATAGACCCAGTTTCTAGCCACCCCATATGAAATTGTTATTTCCATAATGACATAGGTTCAGATGGGGTGAGAGTAATTTGGATAGGAGCTCATCCCACACTCATTTCTCCTTTGTTTTTCTGTTCCCTGGAAATGTTCCATTTGCTTGTCAAGAATCAGCATTTGAGAAACAGAGAATTGTTTTTTATTTTATTTTATTTTATTTTATCTTATTTTATTTATTTGTCAGAGAGTGTGAAAGTGAGAGTGAGCGAGCACAAGCAGGGAGAGCAGCAGGCAGAGGGAGAGGGAGAAGCAGGCTCCCTGCTGAGCAGGGAGCCCAATGTGGGGCTCGATCTCATCATGACCTGAGCTGAAGGTAGGCGCTTAACTGACTGAGCCACCCAGGCGTCCCAAGAAACAGAATTCTTTTTTTTTTTTTAAGATTTTATTTATTTATTTGAGAGAGAGGCAGTGAGAGAGAGCATGAGCGAGGAGAAAGTCAGAGGAAGAAGCAGACTCCCCATGGAGCTGGGAGCCCGATGCAGGACTCGATCCCAGGACTCCAGGATCATGACCTGAGCCGAAGGCAGTCATCCAACCAACCGAGCCACCCAGGCGTCCCAAGAAACAGAATTCTTAACAGACAATGCAGAGTGGCACTAGTCAACAACAACAAATATTTGTGGAATGTGATAATCTGGTGAAGGGTCTGAGTGCCTAGGACCCACATTTTGGAAATTTTCTCCTTTAAAAAGGGCAAATACCTAAAACTCCACATAAATATATTACAAAATGGAAAGACATATTAATCACAGGAGATTAAAACATTTGGTCCATTGCCTTACAATCTCTTTAATCTTTGAATATATTTAAGTGTTGGCATCAAAGTTGCCAACTCTAGCAGGATGATTCCATATGGAATACTCCATTTTCATCTAGTGGTTGTGGGGCATTAAACCAAGAATTGCAAATCCAGTGCCTCAAGGAGCCAGATAAGGACTGTGAGATCTGTCAACTGTGGCCTTGAGCAGCTGGAGAGCACAACCAGATCTCTGTTACAGCTGTTCCCCTAACAGGGTAAGCTGGTTCTTACCTCATAGGAATATGAGCTAATAGGGTCAAACCTTCTGAACTGTCAAGCACCGTTAGAAACGAGTATATTCCAATTTCATGTGTTAGCAGCTAACTTTAATAATTAAAAAATAATCTTTTCTGGTCAAATGAAAATTGCCTGGGAGCTAGAAATGTTCATGGGCCCTTAGTTTGAGTCCTACATGACAAAAGACTTCTTTTATCATAGAGTCCTAAGAAAACCAGAGTCCCACAAATAAATCCATCATTCACAAGAATGAGTGACTAGGATGTCTGAATTAGGAGGAACAAAATTTCTAAGGCAGTGGCTCACAAATTCACCACTCCAGGGGACACTTGACAATGTCTGGAGACATTTTTGGTTGTCATCACAGAGAGGAGAATGGGAATGCTACTGTCATCTCGTGGGAAGGATGGCACTAGGGATGCTGCTAATCATCCTACAATACAGAGAACAGCCTCACAGCAAATACTTATCCAGCCAAAATAACAACAGTGCTGAGGAACAGTGCTGAGGCTGAGGAACCTGCTCATAGACAATGATTTACCCTCAGAATGTGGTTCTCAGTCCCAGCTTAAAATTCAGATCCTTGAGGGGGAAGACCTGTGCTCTGAAAACTATAAAACACTGATGAAAGAAATTGAAGATGACACAAATGCAAAAATAGTCCATGTTCATGGATTGGAAGTACAAATATTGTTAAAAGTCCCATACTACCCAAAGGAACCTACAGGTTCAATGTAATCCCTAACCAAAATACCAATAGCATGTTGTTGTTTTTTTAACAGAACCAGAACAAACAATCTTAAAATGTGTACAAAATGAAAAAAGACCCCAAATAGCCGAAGCAGTCTTGAAAAAGAAGAACAAAGCTGGAGGTACCACCATCCCAGATTTCAAGCTATACTGCAAAGCTGTAAGCAATCAAAACACTATGGTACTGGCACAAAAATAGACACAAAGATCAAGAGAACAGAATAGAGATCCCAGAAATAAACCCACCCACAATTATTTGGTTAATTAATCTTTGACAAAGGAGGCAAGAATACACAATAGGAAAATGAGAGTCTCTTCAACAAATGGAGTTGGGAAAACTGGACAGCAACATGCAAAAGAATGAAACTGGACCACTTTCTTACACCAGACACAAAAATAAACTAAAAATGCATTAAGAACCTCAGTGGGAGACCTGAAACCTTAAAAATCCTACAAGAGAGAGAACATAGGCAGTAACTTCTCTGACATTGGCTGTAACAATCTTTCTAGATATGTCCCCTGAGGCAAGGGAAACAAAAGCAAAAATAAACTACTGGTACTACATTAGAATAAAAAGCTTCTGCTCAGCAAGGGAAACAACCAACAATACTAAAAGACAAGCTACTGAATGGGAAGAGATATTTACAAATGACATATCTGATAAAAAAAATTAGTACCCAATATATATAAAGATCATATACAACTCAACACCAAAAACCAAATCATCCAATTTTAAAAATGGTCAGAAGACACAGACATTTCTCCAAAGAAGACATCCAGATGGCCAGACAGACATATGAAAAGATGCTCATCATCACTCATCATCAAGGAAATGTAAATCAAAACCACAATGAGATATCACCTCACACCTGCAAGTTTCAAGTGTTAGTGAGGATGTGGAGAAAAAGGAGCCTCGTGCACTGTTGGTGGGAATGCAAACTGGTGGAGCCAGAGTATGGAGGCTCCTCAAAAAGGTAAAAACAGAATGACCATATGATTTCATAATTTCACTGCTGGTTATTGACTCAAATAATATGGAAACACTAATTTGAAGGGATATATGCACCCCTATGTTTATAGCAGCATTATTTACAATAACCAAGATATGGAAGCAGTGCAAGTGTCCATCGATAGATGAATGGATAAAGAAGATATATATATATATATATATATCATATATATACATATATACACATATATACAATGGGATAGTACTTGGCCATAAAGATGAATGAAATCTTGTTATTTACAACAACATGGATGGATCCAAAGAGTACTATGTATGCTAAGTGCAGTCAGTCAGTCAGAGAAAGACAAATACCATATGATTCCACTCAAATGTGGAATTTAAGAAACAAAACAAAAGAACAAGGAAAAAAAGAGACAAACCGAAAAAAGACTCCTAAATATAGAGAACAAATAGTGGTGGGGGATGGGTGAAATACGCCATGGGAATTAAAGAGCACGCTTATTATGATGAGCACTGAATAATGTATAGAATTGTTGAATCACTCTATTGTGCATCTGAAACTAATATAACACTGTTAATTATGCTAGAATTAAAATTTTTAAAAAACATAAAATAGATGTGAACCAATAGAAAAAAAATGCAGAACCTTGGACGCTAACCCAGACAACTCAGTTATAAGCTCTGAGAATAACACCCAAATGTGTGCATTTTAGAAATTTTCCCAGGTGATGTTAATATATGCTAAAATCTGAGAGCCACTGAACTGAAACAACAGATTTTAAAGAACTCATTTAAATCTACAGAACTACCATGTTATGCTCGCTCAGCAAGGACGCATGCTCAATAATGACTGAGAAAACTTTCACTTTTAAGTTGCAAAATACTGCACACAGCCAAAGCAATAGTATCAGAAGACTCTGCCCATGATCACAACCTGTTCCAAAAAAATAGGAGGAGTTATAAAGAAGAAAAACTGTCATCATATCCTTACCCTCGAAGTACAGAAGGTAATTTCTTAGATTGCTAAAAGTATTTTTAAAAGTTTATCAACAATGGGGAGCCTGGGTGGCTCAGTGGGTTAAAGCCTCTGCTTTTGGCTCAGGTCATGATCCCACATTGGGCTCTCTGCTCCGCGGAGAGCCTGCTTCTTCCCCTCTCTCCCTGCCTGCCTCTCTTGCCTACTTGTAATCTCTGTCTGTCAAATAAGTAAATAAAATCTTTAAAAAAATTTAAAAAATAAAAATAAAATAGTTTATCAACAAGAAAAACAAAACAGCTATAAAAATCACAATTTCGGGACGCCTGGGTGGCTCAGTTGGTTGGACGACTGCCTTTGGCTCAGGTCATGATCCCGGAGACCCGGGATCGAGTCCCGCATCAGGCTCCCAGCTCCACCGGGAGTCTGCTTCTCCCTCTGACCTTCTCCTCGCTCATGCTCTCTCACTGCCTCTCTCTCAAATAAATAAACAAATCTTTTTTTAAAAAAATCACAATTTCAAAAGCAGTCCATATTCCTTAAGCTTTGCAAATTCAAGCATTTGAAATCAGGCTACAATGAAATTAGAGAGACTACAGACTTCCTTACTACCACCTTCCGTACGCATCATAGCAACTGGAAACGAGTTTAAGTTTCATAAACCAATCTATGTTGTAAGTTTGTCATTTCCCATTGAAATACTAATACTGTATATTTTAAAGGAAACACTGCCTGGAGCCCTATCTTTCCTGTGATGTATTAGAAGCTTCCCTGCCGCAGAAAAGCCAATAGCCACTCTTGTCTTCTCTGGCCCGCTAAGTTCCCACTGGTCACAGAAGTGTGTCCAGCCCTGAAAGATAGAGCATGCGTAGTCGCCATCATCCCTAGTGGACGTAAGTGGAAAACTCAGCCCAGAAGCATAAGCAAGGATAAGGGGAGATTTGTCCCAGGGCTGATGCAACAAGACTTCCAAGGCTGTGAACTCAGACAGAAGGTCTGAGATATGGAGTTTCCTGCACAGTAAAATTATTGTCTTGTATGCTAGTGTAAATCTTTTCTGATTTGGAGCATAAAAGGCATCTTTGCAGGCCAGCCAGATCACCGAACTCTAGAAAGATCCCTGGAAGACCAAGGGAGACAATAGGGAGAATGGGGAGCTGTTCCACACTCCGGCAAACTTAACCTTGTTTCTAGCCTTTGTGGTGCTCTTTTTCATTGCTTTTGAAGAAGACCAAAGGAAAATTGGTCATGCCTACACCAGATTGTCCTTATTGCCTGTCTACAAACCCAGATGAGCTTCCGAGGTCTGACCCAAACCAGGGTGGGGGGAAAGGCTGAGAGACATTGCTTACCCTGAGCAGCAGGTGGGGGGCTCACTTCCAGAAGCAACACTATGACCAGAAGTCCACAGAGGAAGTCATCAGAGCCTTTAGGACGGAAAAGAACCCTCAGAGACCTCTCCCTCTTTCCCAGCTTCACCCTTAATGACATCCACCCAGACCTTTATTCATTTCTTCTGGAACTCTCCTGTCCCCTTCCAGTGCCTCTCCTGCATATCTTTCAAGGCTTTCTGCCTCCTCTTCAAAAGATAAATATTCAGACCTCCTTCTGCCCAGTTCTTTCAAGTAGAGGAGATTGATGTGATAAACTCCCTACTGGGTAAAGAAAGTAATGTGTTACCTCTGTAAGGGTTCAAATATGTTACCCTCAAATACGCCACTCCGATATATTGATTATTTTGAAATAAAGGACTCAAGAAACAGCTGGTACAAGGACACTCTGACCCTTTCTATGCCCCTGAAAGCAGGAAACAAGTCTCCCACATGAAAATACTCTCCCTATACCAGGAGGGTAAAAGGCACCCTTATCACCAGGAATTTAGGACCAAGAACACTATATGAACAAACCTTGTTACTTCTTCACCATTTTACCAGCCCTAGTCCAAACGTTTTTGTCTTATCAATTCTTCACATATTTATTGTTTTTCTAAAAGGTATAAAACCTTCCTGCTTTGGTTACTTCCTTGAGTCTCATATATGTGGGGATCCCACCACATACATATGTCATTAAATTTGGTTTTCACCCAAAAACCTAGAAAAGTGGAAGAATAATTATTTTTCTTCCCCTATGCCTCTTTCCAGAAATTATTTACATTGTAGATGTCAAAAAAGGTAACACTCCAAAATAATTGATCTCTAGAGGTATATGTTCAAGAAATACATCTCCCAAATGGAGGTGATCTTATACCCCTCTAGTCATTGTGGGTAGTCAGAAATGTGAGCCATGGGGAGAGGGAAGGAGAAGCTCACAGGAGATCTTGTAAAGACAGGTTAGCTGGTGAGGAAACAGTTCCCCATCAAGAAATGGAGATGCCTGGGTGGCTTAGTCAGTTAATTATCTGGCTTCAGCTCAGGTCCTGATCTCGGTACTGGGATTGAACTGGCTCCCAGCTCAGCAGGGAGTCTTCTTGTCTTTCTTCTTCTGCTCCTTCCCTGCTCATTCTCTCTCTCTCTCTCAAATAATTAATTAAATCTTAAGAAAAAAAGAAAGAAATGGAGATGCCTTTTCCCAAACTTATGCTTAAAAACAGAAAAGTTGGAGAGCTTTCTACCTGGAGACTGTGGTTGTAGAGAGCAAGATGGGGTCACTCATATCAAGCAGTGACATAAGCAGTCAGGGGCATTGCACCTAAGAGCACATACTGTCAAAACCAGTACAGGTTGATGATACCCAGAACTGATATCCAGCAGAACCAGAGGAGGTCTGCAAAGAGCCAAGACTGATTAAACTTTAAAAAGGGAGGACTTTTGCAGCCACTGTCAGACTCCCCAGAAGCTGATCCTTTCACGTCTCACCATATTGAAAAGGCAACAGCCCCCAAAGGCTCTGCCAGATAGATCTCTGAACACAACAGTCCGCAAAACAAGCAGCCCATGCTTAGGGCTGACCCAGACCAGACTGTGGCCTCATCGCAGCCTTGCCCTCACCCCCTGACCTCATGTTTGGTTCCTTGACTTCTTACCCTTTATTGTATCTTGCTTGTGTTGTGACTCTGTTGTGCTTTGCTTTGTGTGACGTATACCGGGCCAAGTTAAAGGCACGGTGAAATGTCGTTGAGTTTGGAATCCCGACTCTGCTTTACAATGATGTTAACCTTGCTGTAGGAGCGAATGAAGCCAACATCATGGAAACGCATGACTCCTGTGTGGACCTTCACAGCGTACTTGCGACAGCAGTACAAATGCCTTCATCTTCAAAAACCACAATGGCAAAATTCGGAGGAGAGCACACCCCTACCCGAAAAGGTAGTCGTTTTCCATGACCTTTGCCCATGGGATGAGGGGAAATCAGAAAATCTGTAAATTGCTTGACCTCTCTGTGAATCCCCTTGCTCACCTACAAAGCCAAACAGCTCCTGTGCACACAGCACAGAGATCAGTGGTCGTGTTCACTAATTGTACCTCAACAAACAATCGTGGGCTGTTACATAAGGAAGAGTTGTTGTTGTTGTTGTTGTTGTAATAAATATTAAGTTATAGGGTTATAGGTCAGAGAATGTGGCAGTGTTTGCAAAAGCATGAAGAGAATGATCAATGGACAAGGGCTGTAGTGCCTGGTGACAACCCAGAGGAGAAGCTGCACTGAGTGCCATTTCCTGCCCTTCACGTGGTGTGATCCCAGCAAAGACAGGGGAAGCTAGGTCCAATGTCCCGGAGTGGTTTACAACTGAAGACCACACAGGTGGCCAAGCATTCCCTCAACAGAGAAGGAGAGGAACCCCAGCTGTCGGGGCGGGGGGAGGGGCGGTGGGAATCGTGGCTCAAAGATCAACTTCAATCTTAAGCCAGAGACTCATGAGAAAGTTGAGCTGTGAGTTGTGTAAGCATGAGGGTTATGCCCGCCATTCAGGAAACAGGTAGAATAAAAAGAAGAATATAGTGAGAAAAGAACTATTTCAGAAGAGAAGAGAGATGTAGTAGTTAGGTCACAGTCCTAGCGCTAATTTGCTACTCACCGGAAGCTAAGCTGTATGTGGGCAGGTCTTAGTCATGGCCATCTATACCCAACACCTAGAACAACGCAGAGCACCTATTAGGCACTCAATAAATATCTACCAAGTGAATAAATGAGTATAATCTTGAAGAAGTCAAAGAACCCTTAGGGACTATTCACTGATTCTTTCCCTATTTGCCTCACTGCGTTCGTTGCTGCCCAAGGAATGAGATCCTGAGCAGCCCTTGTGAAAAGTGGCTGATGACGTCATCAATGATGATGCTCGGGAGGAAAGGCACATGGTGCAGCCGTGGCAGGTGGACTGGCCGGAAGGTGAGGCAGAGCCTGGGCTAACTGTGAAAGGAGGTACGCACATGCCGGAGGAGGGAAGGAGAGTTGGTTGCAAGGACAGCAGCGACAGCAGCCTGACAAGGGGCAAATTTGTTTAGGTGGAGCAGAAAAATGGTGTAAGCAGCCCGGTTCCCCCAGGCTTCAGCCCAGGGGCTCATGAGGCTGAGGCTATGACCCTCAAATGGAAACACGAGGACAGAGTTAGCGGAAGAAAGTTGTAGAGCTGGGACAGATGGGTCAAAAAAGCAAGCTGGGGCTGGACTAGCTCTTTGGCCTTCCCCAGAAAAGAAGAGGAGGAGAGGGTGTGAAAGTACAAAGGACAGAAGAGAATCTCATCCCCAAATCAGACATCCTGGACTCTCCACGACGTTCTCAATTTTGAATCATTTTATTGTTTTCACTAAAGATTATCTTAGCCTTAGTTCTCTGCAAAATAGACCTTTTGGAATTTGTAAGTGGTTGATTTTTTAATGTGATTCCTGGAGCAAGAGGGCAAGACAGGGAAAGGGAATGGAGAAGGTGGGAGAAACAGTATACGGATGTGAGACTGAGCCAGCCATGGCTAAGGACAGTGGTTGTCCATCCTGCCAGGACCTCCCGGAGAGCTAATGAAAGGCACCTCCAAATTGTCTACCAAGGAGATAACATGGGGAGCTGTCATTAACTTACCCACTCTTCTGGGCTGTGCATGAACAAGCCCAGGGTGACTTCATATAGGTAGGTGTCCCATACCTCGGCATCAGCAAAACCCCAGGCCAAGAGTGAAAGGTTCACAGGCTCAAGTGTTGTCTGCACAAGGCCCATCAAAGCCCACAGGAATTGGCCGAGACAGCAGTGGCTGGAGTAGGAGGTGAGGCCAGGAGCTGGGGATGTGGGGCACAGCCCACGACTTGATCCTCTCTGATCTGCAGGTGTCCCACCTGTCGGAAGTCCAATCCTTCATAGAGTCCCCGTCAAGGTGGTAGCTGGTTGCAATCTTTGCAAAGACTTAATACACAAGGGCTAGTGGGATAAGGTGCAGCTGGTCCCCAAACCATTACTAATATTTAAGACTTCCCTTCTTATGATACAGTTAGGTCAGTGGTTCTCAAACTTTGCAAATTAGAAACATTTGCGCAACTTTTTAATTTTTGTTAATGATTTTTATCTGTTTATTTGAGAGAGTGAGAGAGCAAGAGAGAGAAAGCACAAGTGGTGGGGGCAGAGGGAGAAGCAGACTCCCCACTGAGCTGGGAGCCCGACTCGGGGCTCGATCCCAGGACCCTGAGATCATGACCTGAGCTGAAGGCACATACTTAGCCAACTGAGCCATCCAGACACCCCTCTAGCAATCTTTTAAAACCCTGATGCCAGGGTGCCTGGGTAGCTCATTCAGTTAAGCCATCTGCCTTGGGCTCTGTCGTGATCTCGGGGTCCTGGGACCGAGCCCCGTGTTGGGCTCCCTGTTCCGTGGGGAGTCTAGTTCTCTCTCTCCCTCTGCCTGTCTCCACAGATGGTTCTCACTCTCTGGAATAAATCAATAAAAATCCCTAAAAAATAAAAAAAAATTAAAAGTAAAATAAAACCCTGATGCCTAGGCTATTACCCAGATGGTAAATCGATAATTCTCTAAATTAGAAAATTAACACAGTGACTATACTTAACAATACTGTATTGCATATTTGAAAGTTGCTGAGAGAGCTCTTAAAAGTTCTCATCACAAGAAAAAAGATTTGTAAGTACATGCGGTGATGGATATTAACTAGATTTATTGTGCTGATCGTTTTGTGACATATACAGTTACCAAATCATTATATTATCCACCTGAAACTAATATAATGTTATATGTCAATTAAATCTCAATTTAAAAAAAACATAGTTAGGAAAAAGAAAACTAACATCAATGATAACATTACTTAATCTGCAGGTAACACTCAAATTTCACCAGTTGCCCTCTACTGTCCTTTTCTTGTCCAGGATCCAAATCAGGTTCAAGTGCATTCAGTTATCCAGTATCCTTAATCTCCTCCAATCTGTAACATTTCCTCAGTCTTTTCCTTATCACCCTTGACACTTGGAACTTGTAAGTAAATCATTTATTTGGGAATGTGGTTCTGAGAATATTGGTTAGTTATTCTATGGAATGTTTCTCAGTTTGGGTTTTCTTTTTTTTTTTTTTTTAAGATTTTTATTTATTTATTTATCAGAGAGAGATCACAAGTAGGCAGAGAGCCAGGCAGAGAGAGAGAGAGAGAGAGAGGGAAGCAGGCTCCCTGCTGAGCAGAGAGCCTGATGCGGGACTCGATCCCAGGACCCTGAGATCATGACCTGAGCCGAAGGCAGCGGCCTAACCCACTGAGCCACCCAGGCTCCCCGAGTTTGGGTTTTCTGATATCTCATGATTACATTGAGGTTATACATTTTGGGCAAGAATGTCATAGAATAGTGCAAGAATCTCATGCATTATACCATGGCCATATGATGTTGCTGTGTCTCATCGGTGGTGATGCTAACCTTGATCACTTGGTGAAGGCAATGTCTTCTGGTTTTCTCTAGTGTAAATTTGTAATTTTCCCACTTGTAATCAATAATACATTTCTTATGGAGAGATTCTTTGAAACTATGCAAATATTCTGTTTCTCCTTAAACTTTGCCCAGAATTTTCAGCACCCATCTATGGTTCTTTTAAAAAAAAATGGTTTTATTTATTTATTTGAGAGAGAGAGAGAGAGAGAGAGAGCACGAGTTAGGGGAGGAGCAGAGGGAGAGGCAGAAGCAGACTCATCACTGAGCAGGGAGCCCTGCTCAGTGGGGCTTAATCCTGGGATTCTGGGATCATGATCTGAGCTGAAGGGAGACGCTTAAACCAACTAAGCCACCCAGGCATCCCTCCATGGTTCTTACCTGTCACACTTACCACTGTGGTGTTTGTCACATTCTTCATTCCTTCCACATTTATCAATCGGACCTGTAACCTAAGCAAGCACTGTGTGACTTGCCTTTGAATAACTATAAAGGTTTAACAGCCCTGGAGAAAGGGCTGGTCTGAGGCTTGAATTAAAAGAATGAGGGGGCATCTGGCTGCCTCCGTTGGTTAAGCATCTGGCTCTTGACTCAGGCTCAGGTCATGACCTAAGGTCATGAGATCAAGTCTCCTAACTCCACACTGAGTGCTTGTCCCTCTCTCTCTCTCTCTCTCTCTCTCTCTCTCCCTGTCTCTCAATTGATTAATAAATTGGAATTTTAAAAAGGAATAAATAAGAAACAGAACTGCTGGCCTGCTGGTGTGAGAAGAATGAAATATTTGTCAGTGGTTTTCATTTAGGACTAATACTGTTGCTTGTTATGGGGGGCAGCTAGAGATGAAGTATCAATAAACCATTCGAGTGAAATGTGTAATCTGGAAGATTCTGGGGTAGGAAACATAACAGGGCCGTGTCTAATATGGTAACAAAACAGAAACAGGCTGGCAGGGTGCGGGATGGTCAGTACCTGATCTCTGTGTCAAAAAGGAACACATGTATACAAACGTCCCAAGATTAAGACCAAAAGACAAGAAAGACATAAGGATACTGGCTGCAAAGACACAGAACAAAAATAAAAGAAAAAACCGAGCTTGATACATCTGCTTAAAGGAAAACAGAGAAGTCATCTGAGGTGATTAAAAAAAGAAGAAAAAAAAGTGGGGGAATAGCCATGAGGAAAGACCCAGGAAGGAGTGAAGAAATAAGAATTTTAGGTCACAGTTGGCGAACCTGGCAAAGGAAACTAGGAAAATTAGCCAAAGTTGGAAAACTCCATAACCAGAAAGAAAGAGGTAGGTCCTGCCACATAGAGTCTGGCTGTGCCAATTCACTCAAGGGCCTAGAAAGCAAGGGGTCAAAGGCAGGGAAGGAATGGAAGCAAGAGGAACGCACTGCAAAGGGCATCTTAGCCATGAGTCTTCTATCTACAAGGACAACTCAGTCTAAACCACCCTAAGCAAACACAGAGGCTCCTTTGGCTTCCATCACTGGGAAGGTCAGGGCTTACCAGCCGCCAAGGCTCCCAGCCCCCAGCCTTGGTCCCTGCTGCTCCTCCCCAGGCCCGTATCTCTCAGTTCTTCTTTCTCCTGGGGGTTGGCCGCTTCGCCTCCCATCTCAGGTGGGCCTCCTCTGTGCAGACAGAAAAGGTGGCCACCCCTATCTCGAAGTTCTCATTGAGCTTTTCAAAGCTTTTCAAAGAGAATGCCTTTGAAAGGCTTTTGAGGCATTTACAGTAGTGGAGATGGGCCAAGCACTGCTGCTCTCCTAGAAAAGCATTTGCTTGCAGACTGCTGCAGAAAGTGTGCTTCAAAAGAGTCAGTGGGAGCCCGCCAGCTGGGCAGTAGGGCCCCCGGGCTGGGGGGTTGGGAGCCAGCTGTCATCCTCTGGACGCTGCCCTCTGCCCTTGCCACCAGTGGCTTAGAGCCCTGTTACTCTTTGCCCCGAGTAGTGTGTTGCAAGATAACTCAGATGTACATGTGCCCTCTATCTCCCCACGATATTTCCACAGCTTCGAACTTGTACCCAGTTTGCCCTTGTATTTGCCATCTATAAGTTTCCCTTGGTATTTTCTGGGTCCTCTAGGCCCGAGGCCTCTCTGACCTCCTTAGGGGCCATTGCATTTTCTACAATGGCCCAGAGGAGCACTTGGACAGCACGGCACATTCTGCCAAGCATACAACTCTAGCTGTAGCAATCCGCCCTGAGAAAGACCTTTAAACTTTCATTCAGTGCTGTTCTGTGCTCTTTGTCATTTCTGAATAGAGACATGGGACTGGGGCTGAGCATGAGCTGTCCCTTTTCTCAACCTATTACATTACAAGTGACAACTGTCCCATTTTAAGACATCTGGAGGCATTTCTCACATTCAAAAGTAACTGGGGTTCAACAACCCTTGAAAATTCTACTGTGATTCTCATCTGATCCCATACGCTGAAGTTTTAACCTGCTATTTGTTGATGTAGAGATTGCTTCAATATTGGTTGTTCTCTAATACCTTTTCTCCTCTTCTCTATAATGCTAGAACGCTTGACTGGCAGACATTCACATGGACATTGAATATAAAGCCAGCATTGTTCCGCATGACATCTTACCAAGAGCTGACCAACTGCATACGATGGGAAATGACATGATCAGCACTGGTATGTGTCTTAACGGAAGGTTCGTGCCCATCATTCTTCCTCCTGTTGTCTGCACTATGGATGTCATGTGCTGGTGCACCATCTTTACCACTGGGCAAGGGCAATGTCCTAAGTTTCACAGAATAAGATGGAAGAAACTTGCATCCCAGGATGACTTCATGGAGCAAAGCCTCCATACCATCCCTGGGACCATCCACATCTTTTTTTTTTTTTTTTAAGATTTTACTTATTTATTTGAGAGAGAGAGAAAGAGACAGCATGAGTGGGAGGGGCAGAGGGAGAGGGAGAGAACACATCTCAAGCAGACTCCATTCTGAGCGTGGAGCCCAAAGCAGGGCTCCCATCCCAAGAACCTCAGATCATGACCTGAGCCGAAACCAAGAGTCAGATCCTTAACCGACAGAGCCACCCGGGTGCCCTGGGACCATCTACTTCTTGACTGTAACATAAGAGAGAAATATATTCCTATCTTAAGTCACAGTTAGTTTGGGTCTCTGATAAACGCAGCAGAACCTACAAAACAATAAATACACTTGTTCTCTGTCCCTGAATCTTTTCTTAAGGCCAAACCATCACACTCATTCTTTTGACCCTCTTGAAAGAAATCGCTATTTTCCCCTGTCCTTGTGACCTTCCTGTAAACTTTCTCCAGGTACCCTCTGTTCTTCATTTTGGGTGACCCTCGGACCTCTAAAAGTTACAAAGTACAACAAAAGGATTAGCTTTCAAATTATATACTCTAGTCCTTTTTCCCTCCCTCCTTCCCTTCTCTCCCTTTCCTTTCATTTCCTCCCTCCTTCCATCCTTTCTTCTTTCCCTCCTTTCCTCCTTCTTGCCAAACTGTAACAAATACAGTGCTTCCACTGTACACCAGGCACTGGGCTGGACACTGGAAGAGGATACTTAAAGTCCAGTATGTATCAGAGTCCTTAGTTGCCAACGACAGAAACCTACACTGGTTCATTTCGGAGGAAAAGACTAGCAACGAAGATTGAGTATCACAAAGTCACCAAGATGACTGGACAGATCGTGGCTATGCCGCCAGGACAACCATCCTGAGTCACAGCACAGAATGAGCGGATCTGGAGAGGTTGCCTCCTGACCAGCACCAAACACTGGACGTCTGTAGGGCTAACACCACCAGCCCTCAGCTCCTGCAGTGTCTCCAGCATCACTGCCTCTACTTCCCCCCCCACCCCGCCCTTCCAGGGAGCCTTCCTCACCATCCCCTCCTCTGTGTCTCATGTTTCCAGTTCAAGGTCTGGGGCACGCACAGCTGCTGCTGGTGCCTGCATCACCTGCCCAAGGCTTGGCCACCAGGGAAAGTGAAATGGGAAGCATCTCGAATTTTCAACTTGTCAGGTGCTAGCAGTCTACCCATCACGGTAAAGCACAACATGAAGAACTTCCCAACACAGGAAGGAGGTTTAGAAGCCAGGCTACCAAAACTAATGGAAATATCTTTCATGGAGGAACTTGACCTTGTTGGACTATTGGACTATTAATTTTTTTTAAAGATTTTATTTATTTATTTGACAGACAGAGATCACAAGTAGGCAGAGAGGTGGGCAGAGAGAGAGAGAGAGAGGAGGAAGCAGGCTCTCAGGGAGCCCGATGTGGGACTCGATCCTAGGACCCTGGGATCGTGACCTGAGCCAAAGGCAGAGGCTTTAACCCACTGAGCCACCCAGGAGCCCTGGACTATTAATTTTGAATGCATCAAGAAGCTTGTGCTTTTCAGTTCTGTACGTATTAGGCAGCAAAACTCTAAAGAAAGAGATCTGCCTCCTCACTTGTAGAAGAATGCAAGGAGTCCCAGAAAAAAAAGATCAGCCTTTCTCTTCCTGCCTCTAGAGTGAGAGAGCTGATCCTACGTATGTTACATGAAGTGAAAATTTGTACGGAGGGGTTCCTGGTTGGCTCAGTCAGTTAAGCATCTGCCTTCAGCTCAGGTCAGGATCCCAGGATCCTGGAATCGAGTCCCACATCCGGCTCCCTGCTCAGCAGGGCATCTGCCTCTTCCTTTCCTTCTGCCTGCTGCTCCCTCTACTTGTGCTCTTCCTCTGTCAAATAAATAAATTTTTTAATAATCTAAAAAAAATTTTGTACGGAATTTGAAGGAGCTCTTACCTATGTTTGGGGGTATTTCTGCATTACATAGGTCTGAGTGGACCAGTCTGATCTTCAATTTCACCATCACTGGAAGTTGGGGCTCAGATATGTAAACGAATGATGGCCATGGTGCCTGCATCACCTGCCCAAGGGTTGGCCACCAGGGAAAGTGAAATGGGAAGCATCTCGATGCTTCAGATGCTTCAGATGCTCCTGCCTGAGACTTTAAATCTGAAATGAGTGGAGCAAAGAAGCTGGAATGGTCAAGAATTCATCTGTGCCCTAGGGGGCCCAAGGGACCTCAAGCATTTAGTGCAAACAGCAGGCTCGTCCTAATCATGTGGCCTCGGCATGATTTGGGCTGGATTCTCACCTGAGTTTTGAGCTTAGCCTTCCTGGAGATTCTGTGACTTACCCTGAGACCCTTTCAATAAATTGCTTTTTTCCTTAAATCAGTCAGAATTCCTCTTGCTTGCAACTAAGATACTAACCCACACACCCACTACATTTTTTAAAAAAGATTTTATTTATTTATTATGGGGGAGAGAGAGAGTGCTCGAGCACAAGCAGGAGGAGAGGCAGAGGGACAAGCAGATCCCTCAGTGAGTATGGAGCCCGATGCAGGGCTTGATCCCAGGACTCTGGTTCATGACTTGTGCTGAAGTCAGACGTTCATCCAACTGAGCCACCCAGGTGCCCCCACATTTTTATTAGTACATTTTTTTCTTTCACGAGTATTTTACTTTAATAACATATTCACATATAAACCACTAAAAACTGTTAGATCTTTTTCAGCTTTGACTATCATATTCCTAAAGTTTTTCTTCATCTTCCTATGACCTAAAGACTAAGACTAGAAGGAACCCTGGGGACTATCTAGACCACTTCCTTCACTAAGGGAAACTGAGACTCCAAGACGTTCTTTTCCATTTCGGGGATGAGTCTCATTTCTATGGACAGTCTCTGGTAATTTCTCCAACTAAATCAAAACCATTCCAAATTAAGGGCCTTTCTCTTCTCATGCTGAAAATTTATTTTAGAAATATAATGAGCTCCTTCTCTATTACACAAACCACCAAAGGCAGTAAGAAGACTGGGCTCCGAACCAATCCTAAGGAAACATCACCAGTTTCCTCTGCTATTCAGCCCAGGTTTGGCACCTGTTTATCAATTTACTTAGTCAAAACCACATTTTCTGAATTTGTTAATGAGCATGTTGACGGGAGGGACGGAAGGACAGAATCAAAAGACTTGAGGAGGCAGCTGGTGGGGGAGCTGGAGGTAGCTCACACTTCCTTAACAAGCTGGTGCTAAAAATGTGAAAAAGGATCTGAGGAACCAACGTTCAGAACGGACGGCAGCGCAGCCCAATCAAAGGAACCTGGGTCCCTGGATACTGACATGAAGCAGGTCCCCTCCCTCCTCACCCCCCCAGACTCAACACCCCTCAACTCCAGCTGTGACAGGAGCCTAAAATGAACTTCTGTTGTGTGAAGTCACTGAGATTTTGGAGATGCATTAGCTAGCCTGCTCTTCTTAGTATCGTGCCTAATTATAGAAGAATACATTTATACCCATCAAAGAAAGCCTAACAGAGGGAGAGGCTTGGACAAGGATGGAAAAGTTTAGCCAGGCTAATATCAAAAGATACAATTGTAACCTATTTCCTGGGTGACCCTAGCCTGGCACCTTATGGCTCGGGAGTCCCACTTTGCCCCGACTCCGCCATCTCTCCTGATGAAGACTCTTGGGTTCTAGATCTCTTCCTTGAGGCCGACCCTTTACCTCCTCTAGGCTTCTTCCAGGTCTGTGAGGGCTGGCTATTGCTCAGGGTTGACTCCCTGCTGCCCTCGAGTACTGGCCCTTGCCTCTCCTTGGCTCAGGTTCGTCTCCTTGGCTTCACCCTGTGTCTCGTTCTTGGCCGTGGCCTTCAGGCTCCTGGCCTGGCTCCCATCGAGTGCCCAGAGTGCTCCCTGCCTACCCTCTCCTCATGCTGGAGTGATCCCAGTCACCCTTGGTGGAGTCCCCTTCTGAGGGTTAGTCCAACACATTGTAATTATTTTTCTTTTCCCATAAGTTCTGAGTGGATTAACTTAGAAGAATATCCATATTTATGCTCTTAGCTGTTCCTATTATCTGAATTACATGAAAGAAAAAAACCCTTTATCTTGAACACCTATGTGTCAACCAATGTGTTAAACATTGGTGCATTTCATTTAATCATTGCCAAAATATCCCTTTGAGGGTAGCATTGTAGCTGCACGTTTCCAGAAGAAAAAAAAATGAGGCTCTATAAAATTAGGGTTTGGCTGAAGGTCCCACAGCTAGTAAGAAGTGGGGCTAGAAGTCTGAACTAGGTTTATTTCATCCCAAAACCCATTTGTTCCCTTTCCACTCCACAGTGTTGACTGTGACCACCCCATTCTGAGCTACAAGGTTTCAAGGAGGTATACAGAGTTCAAGGTGAGCTGGGGAAACAGAAAGCACAAATATATGGGATATCTCCTGGCCATCAGACTAATTCATATTTCTCTTAGCAACATGAAGAATAAAACAGACAAGTGTCCATCATTTGCCAGTGAGATTAAGGTGAGTAGTTGAGCAGTAGTCGAAAATAATCATGGCAGGGCACCTGGGTGGCTCAGTTGGTTAAGCAGTTGACTCTTGACTTCAGCTCAGGTCACGATCTCAGGGTCCTGAGATCAAGCCCCACACTGAGCTCCATGCTGGGTGTGGAGTCTGCTTAAAATTCTCTCTCTCTCTCTCTCTCTGCCCCTCCCCACTGTGCACTGCGTGCACGCTCTCTCTAAAATAATGAAAATGTTAAAGAATCATGGTAAAATTTAATAAGGATAAAACCTCAAAAGGCAAAGTACAAATGCACCCCTCAGAGGGCTTATTTTGCATAAACTTACTTAAAAAGTATTCTCGGGTTCATAGTGACTCAGCAGAAAAACCCCACTGTTGCTTTGATGTTGATGATTATGTTGAACATTTTATTATTTTTTTAAAGATTTTATTTATTTATTTGACAAAGAGGAGAACAAGCACAACCAGGGGGCTCAGGAGAGGGGGAAGCAGGCTCCCCGCTGAGCATGGAGCCCAATGCGGGGCTCGATCCCAGGACCCTGGGATCATGACCTGAGCCAAAGGCAGACACTTAACCGACTGAGCCACACAGGTACCCCCATTTTATTGTTATTCTTTAAAGCACACTTCCAGGAGTTATTACCAAAAGCACAGCATGGAGAAAGCATGATGTAATCTTTCCACTATGTTTAACCTTGGTCAGGATTTCATTGGATTATGCAGTCATTTTTGGAGCCACTCATTGCGAGTGATATGTGAAGATCTTGGACATGTCTCAGGGCAAAGCAATAAAAATGACTGGCTTGGGGTAAAGAGCCTTATTAACAAAGTCCAGGGGAACCAGATTTATTGAGTAGCAACAGAGATCTGTGATTAGGATAAAAAAGTCAGGAATTTTGGTCACTGTAGTAGTATTTTTCAAAGTGTGCACAGACCCATGTGTATCGGCATCAACTGAAATGCTTGTAAGAAATATAGATCTTGGGAAAATCCCAAACCTCTAAGCCATATTTCTGTTGGGGGCGGGAGCCCACCCAAGGCTTATGCACACTGAAGTTGACAATCTTTGTAGCAGTGATTCTTGGCCTGAGCTGCAGGTTGGAATCACCCGGAAACCCACCCCAGAGATTCTGATTTAATTGGTCTGGTATGACCCTAGGGCATCAGCTGTTAAAAACAGCTTTGGCAGGTGACTTTAAAGTGCTCCCAAAGTTGAGAACCTCTCCTCTGTGCTAAGCTAGAAGGTATGAACGCCAGCAAGCAACCGTTCAACTTCAATTGAATGGTGGAGAAATGGGCTTATTAAGTTTATGGAACATTTTCGTTAGATAATTCCTTTACATGCACTGTGAGTCACCTTTCCAAGATAAATGTATTTTATTTTTATAACAGTGATTCGTCTGCTTTTGTAATTAGAACCTGGGACTCCGAGTCATTGTGAACTAAGGTCATGATTTTCTCTGGCTTTTGGTTCTTCACTCTCCCTGTGATTCTGGTTTCTCTCACAAGATGACTGGGAGCAATGACAAATAAAAATATTATAGAGTGCTTTTAAACAATGGTGTAGGTCACACAATGACCTGAGGCGTTGGGGCTCACTGTGGTCTTCCTCTTCTCTGGGGTTCCACATTGCCTTCGACTCCTGCTACCAAATCTGGACTTTAGGGTTGGAGACAATGACAGCAGGTGTGTTTGCAGGTAACATTTGATTAGGCCCCAGAGAACAGGTCCTTTTCCAATTGGGGAGACGTCCTGGTAGCCATCAAGTACAGCAGAGCAAGAAGAGTAAGGGTGATGCTGCTGCTATTAGTCATTTGTGCCTTACGTTACATCTGAGTCCATACCGGGGATCTTTGCATTCAGGACCTTATCTGATTGTGTAATGACATTAATTGGCCCTGGAAGGGATTTGATGGAATTTCTGGTACTGTCTCTTCCCTTATACTCTTGAAATTACATCCCTTATACTCTTGAAATTACTCTTTAAATTACATTTAAAGAGACAATTTAATTGGTCTCTTTCTCTATAGAACATAATTTTGCTCGTTATCTTTCTTTCTAATTGTGGTAAAATGCCCATAATATAAAAGCTACTACTGCAACCATTTTTTTAAATTTCAATTCAGTAATTAACATAGGCTGTACTACTGGTTTTGGAGGTACAGGTCAGTGATTCAACAGTCTTATGTAACACCCAGTACTCATTACATCATGTGCACTCCTTAATGTCCATCACCCAGTTACCCCATTCCCCTACCCACCTCCCCTCCAGCAACCCTCCGTTTGTTTCCTACGATTAAGAAATAATTTGTCTGTCTCTGATTTTGTCTTGTTTTATGTTTTCCTCTCGTCCCCTGTGATCCTGTTTTATTTCTTAAATTCCACATATGAGTGAGATCATGCTAGTGATGATCTCTGATTGACTTATTTCACTTAGCATGATACCCTCTAGTTCCATCCACGTCATTGAAAAAGATTTTATTTTTTGATGGCTGAGTAGTATTCCATTGTGTACAGAACACTACATACCACATCTTTATCCATTCATCTTATTGCAACCATTTTGAAATGTACCGTTCAATGGTGGTAAAACACTCACACTCTGCAACTAATCTCCAGAATTCTTTTCACTTTGCAAAACTGAGACCCTACCCATTAAACAACTTCTTCCCATTCTCCCATCTCCCCAGCTACATACCATCTCTTGAACCTGGGAGTTATCAATTTAATCTACTCTTTAAAAATTTCCTAAAATTCACTGCCCTACAAAGTTTACTTGGTGTTGCCACATTTGCCAATCCAATCTTATTAAATGAAAATATTTCCTTTCTCCTTTGTTAGTCCACATATCACTGGGCTAAGATACCACATGCTCCCAAGCAAGTACATTCTGGCTTTGCTTTAAGTAAAATGTCTGTCCATTTCACAAAGAATAAAAGTGGAATACTATGAACTGAATTTCATTGGGTGAAAATTTAAGTCTCATAATATCAGTGCTAGAGAAATAGTTAATTCTCAAATGTTGGGGGAAGAGAAAATGGATTCCACAAATTAGACAGTATCTATCAAAATAAAAAATGTAGACATCTCTTCATCAGCTACTCAGCTGTCAAGGCTTACATATATATTCACAGAAATAAAATATAACTTAAATCTGAATCAACAGGGGACTGGTTAAATACTTACAGTATGCTATATGATGAACTATTAACAACTGTTAAAATAATGTGAGACTTCTGTGGGTGCTGATATAAGATCTGAAATATATTATTAAATGAAAAATTCAAGGCATATAGAATGACATAAACCTTTTTTGGGAAAAAAAAATTTATTTTTTATTTCCTGAGGGACAAAGAAAGAGAAAGAGAGAGAGAGAGGTGGGGGAGAGGCAAAGGAAGATGGAGTGAGAGGATCCCAAGCAGACACCAAGCTGAGCTCCAAGCCCAACATGGGGCTCAATCTCAGAACCCTGAGATCATGACCTGAGCTGAAATTAAGAGACGCTTAACTGACTGAGCCACCCAGGCACCCCCGAAAACTTAATTTTATACACACACACACACTCACATCTCTTGGTGTCTAGAGATATAGTTCCTTTTCTGGAAAGATTCCCAAGCAATTGTTAACAACTGGAGCTTGGTGGAAATAGACAGGTGGTTGGGGGGTGGGGGAGGGGAGAAATACATCTGTGCTTCATTTAAACCTCTCAGTACTATTGGAATTTTTAAAAACGTGTGCTTGTATTACTATAGAATTGTTTTTAAATGTCAACTGCGTTAACTAGTCAGCAGAATCACAGGTCATTTAAATTTTCTTTTTATCATTTTCTATAGATCCCGAAGTACATTTTAAAAATCTCTATCCATTTGAAAGGCAAAACAAAATATAAAGTTTTATTTCTTGCTTTAGATATTTGGCCAAATAATCACTTTCATGACTAGTGTAAGTCATATAGTCTTCCATCATTTACGTGTCTATAAAGAAAACAAGCCACAACCAAATCAACCAAACAAACAATCCTGCTTGCTTGCCTTTTTTTTTTTTTTTACCACAGCACTTTTTTTCCCTCACACAATGACATATTGCTGGGGCCTAATTCTCACATGACAGTAAAAAACCACAATCTGTTGTCATCTCTTAAAGAATTGAGGATTGTGTGCAAAAACCTTACATAAACTAAAAGAATGAATAAATTTACAGTTGTAAATGCAAACCATTTTCCAACTCAAGGCAATTAACAGCCCAAGGTGTTCTGGCAGGAAAACATCCGCTAAGAAAGCAAAGTGGTTCCTGAGGCTCCCATCTTCCCAACCTTGTTACCCCGCTGGAAAAGGCAGCTGGTTCAGGGCTCTTGCCAGCCTTTAGAGAAATCCTAGAATAGGCACTCTTAACACATTAATACCCTGCACAGATCAAGAAACTCAGGGTTGGGACGCCTCGGTGGCTCAGTTGGATAAGCGGCTGCCTTCGGCTCGGGTCATGATCCCAGCGTCCTGGGATCGAGTCCTGCCTGCCACTCTGTCTGCCTGTGCTCGCTCTCTCTCCCTCTCTCTCTGACAAATAAATAAATTAAAAAAAGAAAGAAAGAAAGAAACTCAGGGTCTTGCAGATTCTCCAGTCAATGGATTTTTCTTCCATAACCATGTTCTCAACCTCAGGCACAAAGTGACCCAGCCGGAGGTGCTAAGAGTTTAAATCAAAGATATGTACTGGGCATTAAACATGTACTAAGGGAACAGTTAACCTGGATACAAGGTCAAGATCAGCAGCAAGTTCCACAATCAGTGCTGATATCAGATGCGAGCTGCAAGGGCACACTTTTTTCCAAAGCCTTGTTCCAGTTTCAGGAGGCCGGCATGAGGGTATACATTGACCAGGGCAAATGCATGCTCGGGAATTCACTCATGGAGGAAATGTTACTCATCTGCTCCAAGTCCGTTTAAAAGCATTTGCAGTGGACAACGGAGGGGCCCGACTCTTCATCCTCCTGCTTGCTGATCCACATCTGCTGGGAGGTGGACAGCGCGGCCGGGAGCGCGCCCCCGATCCACACCCGGGACTTGCGTTCCGGAGGAGCGGTGATCTTGACCTTCATCGTGCTGGGCGCCAGAGCTGTGACCTCCTGCACCCCGTCGGCGATGCCGGGGTACACGGCGGCCCCGCCCCGCAGCCCCGCGCGAGCAGAGAGGGCCTTCCGGATGTCGACGTCACTTCCGGATGGAGCGGAAGGTGGTCTCGCCGACACCACCGGACCCCGTGCCCAGGTAGGAAGGCTGGAAGAGCGCCTGCGGGCAGCGGAACCGCTCGCTCCGGAAGGTGACCACCTGCCTTGTAGGGCAGCTCATGGCTCTTCTCCAGGGAGGAGGAGGACGCGGCCGTGACCACCTCCTGCTCAAAGTCCAGGACGACCGAGCAGAGCTTCCCGTTGATGTCACGCACGACTCCCGGCTCGGCGGCGGCGGTGAAGCGGCAGCCACACTCGGAGAGGCTCTTCATGAGCTAGTCCGTCAGGTCCCGGCCGGCTAGGTCCTGACGCAGGATGCCGTGGGGGCAGGCGTACCCTTCGTAGATGGGCACAGTGTGGGTGACCCTGTCCTCAGAGTCCATGACAATACCAGTGGTGCGGCCAGAGCCATGCAGGGACAGCACAGCCCGGATGGCCACGTACATGCCCGGGGTGTTGAAGGTCTCGAATATGATCTAAGTCATCCCGCAGTTGGCCTTGGGGTTCAAGAGGCCTCGGTTAGCAGCACAGGATGCTCCTCGGGGGGCATGCGCAGCTCGTTGTGGAAGGTATGGTGCCAGATGTCCTCCACATTGTCTCAGTTGGTGACAGTGCCGTGCTCGACGGGGTACGTGAGGGTCAGGATGCCCCGCTTGCTCTGGGCCTCGTTGCCTACATGAGAGTCCTTCTGGCCCATTCCCACCATCACGCCCTGGTGTCGGGATCACCCGACGATGGAGAGGAACTCAGTTCAGGGGGAACCATCCCCGGCAGAGACGCCTTGCACATGCCGGGGCCATACTGGATGGCGAGCGCAGTGATCTCTTCCTTTGGAGTGGGCGGGGGACGACGCCGAGGGCCCTTGGCGGGGGAGCGCAGGGCGCCAGCCTACTGGCCCAGTGAGACCGCTCTGTTCTCTTTTTGACAAAAGAATAAATGACATTTACTAAAAATCCCCTCAGTTTTCTCCTTGGTCCTCTGAAAGCAGTCTTTGTAGAATCCTTGTAGTTTTATTTCTTTAAGCCTTCCTGCAGTTATCATTTCCTACAGATTTTGCTTAGACAGTTTTCCTCA
Source organism: Mellivora capensis (assembly GCA_004024625.1). Classification (NCBI taxonomy): domain Eukaryota; kingdom Metazoa; phylum Chordata; class Mammalia; order Carnivora; family Mustelidae; genus Mellivora; species Mellivora capensis. Next base: position 39,395 of record PISX010011177.1, read on the forward strand.
AAGACTGTGTTATTTACACTGAATAGACTATAACATCTACAGATCCCTCAGGGTCTAAGGCACTTGAAGTTCCTGTGCCATAATAAAATTGCCTTTTTTTTTTTTTTCTTCTTGTAGTCCTGGGAGTTAAGCTTATTACAAGTGAAAATATTCTGCTAGTGTCAGGTCAAAGAGATAAAGTGTTAATATCCATACTCTGAAACTTAGCACCATAGAACAAAACTGTCTTCCCACTTCTGGAAACAAGCTCAAGACTTCCACAGAAATCATGCACCGAAAGTTAGGTAGAAAATCGTTTCCTTTTTTTCTGTTGTGAAAAGACATGGGAGAATTGATTTTCTGGCTATTAGAGTTAATATAATGTTTATCTCTGTGCATGAATAAACACATTGAGCAATTACACGAATCAATGCCATAAGTCAACGAATAAGCCACACTGTTGTAAAATCAATTTTTTTAAAAATTTATTTATTTGTCAGAGAGAGAGGGAGAGAGAGCGAGTGAGCACAGGCAGAGAGGCAGGCAGAGGCAGAGGGAGAAGCAGGCTCCCGGCTGAGCAAGGAGCCCGATGTGGGACTCGATCCCAGGACGCTGGGATCCTGACCTGAGCCGAAGGCAGCCGCTTAACCAACTGAGCCACCCAGGCGTCCCTATAAAATCAATTCTTAATTTTTTATGTTTTCACTTAAAATGAATCACTTGGAAAGACAATAAACAAAACCCAAACTCACTTGTAGTTACCATTATATTAGTCACAAAAAAAAGTCCAGGCTGCATTATACAATTTTAAATGGCGTTCCCGATTGAACTCACCCTTACTATGTCCCAGCATAAAAATGCAGAATGTACTTATTTAGAATTGAGTAGTACTCATTGGAAAATAAATTTCTGGCAAAAGCACAAACTATGTGTGGTTCCCATAGAATTAAACAAAAATAGATATCGTTTAAAATAACAATAAGAATCCCATGGGACTGACTAATAAAAGATGGCTGACACAATTTGAATTCCAGTGCAAGGGCTACGGAGAACTTTAAAAATTGGTAACACAGTAGAATCATTTATCATTCTTTGCAACTATCACTGCCATGTTGGAACACTCTTGGAGACCATGCTTCAAAAAGAGCTCAGGCTACTGACACACTGGGAAAAAGAGGTTGCGTCTTCTGTATTTCGGGGGTTTCAACAGAGTGACAGTGGGCTATCCAGACAACACACATGTAGGCATCCTGCTGATGACAGCAAGATCAACTGCTTGTTTAATTTGTGCTAAAGTTTCTAAAATGTCATTTCACAGATCAGTCGCTTTTCTTGCTATCAGATTCTCAAATAATATAATCAGAATATACTGTTCTTTAAGGTTTTTCAGATAAGGATGAAAATTATCAGGGCACCTGGGTGGCTCAGTCAGTTAACTCTCTGCCTTTGGCTCAGGTCATGATCTCAGGGTCCTGGGATTGAGCCCCTGGTTGGGCTCCCTGATCAGCAAGGGGTCTGTTTCTTCCTCTCCCTCTGCCCCTCCTTCTTCTCATGCTCTCTCTCTCAAATAAAAACTTTTTTTTTTAAAGGGTGAAAATTATCATGTAGTGTACCATATGATTGCATTCATTTGTGGAATTTAAGAAACAAAACAAAAAACAGACTTTTTTTTTAAGATTTTTTATTTACTTATTTGACACACACAGAGAGAGAGCACTAGCAAGGGGAGTGGCAGGCAGAGGCAAAAGCAGGCTCCCTGCTGAGCAGAGAGCCTGACATGGGGCTTGATCCCAGGATCTTTGCATGGCTTAATCCCCGGACCCCAGCATCATAACTTGACCTGAAGGCAGATGTTTAACTGACTGAGTCACCCAGGCGCCCCCAATTTTGAGTGTTTTAGAGAGGCAGTTTCCCTGACAGCAGCCGTGACTCTGATACCTGCATGGCTATTCAAAGACCCTGGAGGTGGGAAGATGGGAGTCCTGTCCACCAGCAGGTGTGAGAGGTCCCTGTAGAGAACTATTCCCTAGTCTGTGGGGCTTGTGTGGAACTGGTCACTTGATCTAGTAACAAAAACAGCAGGGATTTTTTTTTTTCTTTTGAAAGGACTGGGGAGTGGGGAATAATCCCATCCAGCCATTTGTAAAGGCAAGCCAGCTAACTAACACTTATACACACACATAAATGGCTTGCATTTTATGCTTTCCTTACTGGAACCTGTTCCTTCTAACGTCTCTTAAAAAACTCTTTCCAGAGGGGCACCTGGGTGGCTCAGTGGGTTAAGCTGCTGCCTTCGGCTAAGGTCATGATCTCAGGGTCCTGGGATCGAGCCCTGCATTGGGCTCTTTGCTCAACACGGAGCCTGCTTCTCTCTCTCTCTGCCTACTTGTTATCTTTCTCTGTCAAATAAATAAATAAAATCTAAAAAAAAAACAAAAAACTCTTTCCAGAAAATAAATAGGCACAGGAGTCTTTATACTCTATTTTAAATGACTATATTTCTGAGTTTATTATATAAAAATTCTTACAAAGGTATAAAAATTACAGGAGCACCTGGCTGGCTCAGTTGGTAGAGCATATGATTCTTGATCTAGGGATCATGAGTTCAAGCCCCACACTGGATGTAGAGTTTACTTTAAAAAAAAAGTCATATAGGAAAACCTCGGTGGTTCAGTTGGTCAAGCCGCTGCCTTTGGCTCAGGTCATGATCCCAGGGTCCTGGGGTAGAGTCCCTGCATCAGGCTCCTTGTCCAGCGGGGAGCCTGCTTCTCTCTTTGCCTCTGCCTGCCACTCGGCCTGCTTGTGCTCTCTCTCTCTGACAAATGAATAAATAAAATCTTTTTTAAAATTATATACATAACCATTTAGCTATGTTTCTTTTTTTATATCAATTGCTTTTATTGAACACAGTAAAAATTACATGACATTGAAAAGGGTTTGGGACTATGCTGCATTTATAGCATGCAAAGGGAACTGAAAATCTGATATAATTTGTTTTTTAATATTTTACTTATTTTACTTTATTTTTGAAACTGCACTCTAATGGCCCTTATGGTACACTATGTTCCATCAAAAATAATGTGACTTTTAATCTTTCAACCTGAAGTACCCCAAGTGTCCTTTACAGAGTGAGGTGGGCATTGTCACAAAGATTAGGGGCCCTCAATAGTTAGACTTTTCAGGGAAACAGAGAAAGAGCTGTGCAGACTGCTCCATGGTTTGGGGAGGGCTCCAAGTGACATTAATCCACAAGCTTTAACAAGGATGCAACGTAAGACAAAGAAGCCCATGACATACAAAAAGGGCATGTTACTAATTAAGAGAGACTGCGTTTCCTGGGTAAAAGGAACACCTTTCCAAGGAAGGGCAGTTTCATACCTAATGTTGCCTTGGTATTTCTTACCATAATCAATTGCAACTGTGTAATAAAAATTTCCCCTCGCTTTCTTTATAAAAATCATCCTGAGAAAAGACAGTGACCCCTCTCAGCGCCTGGCTCCTATTTTAATAGGGTATGATGTCTCCACCCTCACCAAAATGGGCTTCAGCGTGGAAACTTGTATATCTGTTGTAAATTCACATTAGGCCCAACTCTTGAGGCAGTGGTAGACAGGACAGGAGGAAATGCCTCTGCCACTCAGCCATTTTCCCTGACATGCTCAAGGACAAGTAAGATTTCTCAAGGGCTGTAAGGAGGCCGTCTACCATGTTAGTGGGAACTCATTGGGGCCAGCCTTGCTAAAGGCAGAGAGACAACCAGGTACGGTAGATGATGTTCTCCCGGCCTTCCCAAATTCCTTCCCACTGGGCTAGCTGATGCCTGAAATTCTCTGATCAGAGTTTCATCCCTTACTTTCCTAATGAGGATACTCCTGAGAAAGAAAACATATAAAACCTTGGTTTATTTTCTCTTTTCTGTCTCTTTGCAGGAAGGAGTTGAGCAAATTGTTTCTTGAAAGCAGTGTAATAGAGAATAGGGCTACTGCGTAAGGGGATAAGGAGAAAACAGAAGAGGGAAAAATCTCTAGCCAGCTTCTCTTGGGCCATGTGGAAACGCTAGGTCCCTTTATCCTGGGAACATCCACACCATTAATGGAACAGTAAAGAGTCCTAGAACCAGTCCTTTAAAGGAATTAGTGTGTTAGCTAGACTGGGAGATGAAATGTCATTTTCTCCAAGTCCTCCACAACTAAGTTGTCTTTTGCTCAAGATTCTGATATAATGACTCACATCCTAGAGGCTTTGGGAAGCTAGCCCTATGAGATAGTCTAAATTCTGAGTGCGGTCATTGTATCTAAAACCCTTCTTGCTAGAAACACTGCAAAACAGAAGCCAGCTCATCTTCCGTAGACCCGTTCAACTGTTCTTAAGAAACTGTATGCTGAAAAATTCTTCAGCACTGCTATTTTTCTCTTTCACGGGTAGATGAAGGGCTTCAAGGTCCAAGCTCTCCCACTGCCCTGTTTCCTTCTGGCTTTATCAGAGCGACTGCAACACGAGCTCTGGTGGTGGAAACTCTGATAGCCCTCCCTATCTTTGCCCTTCTTTCTCTCATTCTAAACTTAAATGTGGTCACCCCTTTCCTTTGAGAGTCACCTACGGGAACATGATAACTCTGGCTATTTCTTTGCTGTAATGCCAAAACCATGTTGCAACCACTGCAGTAATTCCATAGTATTTGAAATTATCACTCAGATATATGAGAAGGTTCACATATATCACTCAGATATATGAAAAGGGGATACTTGCTTTAAAAAAAAACTCTTAACAACATATACTATATATGCATATATATATATATATCACATATAAAATAATATATAGTATGCTGTATACTTGACTGCTGCTAAAAAGTAGACCTTAAACATCTCGCCACACATACACACAGGAAGTGGTCAGGGGGGTGGGGGGAATGGCTGAAGATGGTTATTAGATACAAAGTTCCAATTGGAAGATGAGTAAGTACAGAGCAAGTAATGTCCAACATGATGACTATAGCTAACCCTGCTGTAAAGTATATTAGAAAGTTGCTAAGAGAGTAGATCCTAAAAGTTCTCATCACAAGGAAAAAAACTGTCACTATATGGAGATGAACATTTACTAAACTTATTGTGGTGATCATTTCGCAATACACAAATTCTGAGTCGTTATGTTGTATGCCTTAAAATTTTATAGTGCTGTACATCAATTATATCTCAATAAAACTGGAGGGAAATAAAGGTAATGTGTGAGATGATGGAGATGTTAACCAGTGTTACTAAGGTACTCATTTTGCAGTTCATATGTACATCAAATCATTGTATCACACACCTTAACCATTTAATGGTCTACGTCAATTATATCTTAATAAAGCTAGAAAAAAAATCCCTGGCTATTTCTATATTGTCGGGAGTGCAAACAGTAATAATAATCTTTCAAGTTCCTCCACCTTGACTCCTATTTATTTATTTTTTAATTTTTTTAAAATTCGTTAGTTAAAATATAGTGCAATATTGGCTTTAGGAGTAGAATTTAGTGATTCATCACTTGCATACAACACCCAGTGCTCATCACAACAAATGCCCCCCCCTTACTGCCCATCACCCATCCAGCCCATCCCCCACCCACCTCCGCCCATCAGTCATTAGTTTGTTCTCAGAGGTTAAGAGTCTCCAGAGGGCACCTGAGTGGCTCAGTCAGTTAAATGTCTGCCTTGTGCTCAGGTCCTTAACCCAGGGTCCTGGGATCCAGACTTGTATCAAGCGCCCTACTCAGTGGGGAGCCTGCTTCTCCCTCTGCCCTTTTCCCTCTGCCCCTCTCCCTCTGCCCCTCTCCCTCTGCTTGTACGTTCTCTCATTCTCTCTCTCACACAGATAGATAAAATCTTAAGAAAAAAAAAAAAAAAGAAAAATCTCTGTGGTTTGTTTCCCT